>CM042013.1:83246993-83251993 GCA_023525715.1 Cichorium intybus | reverse complement strand
TCAAAACTCAAAGGTAATTACAAGAGATCGCCTCACCCTTACTATAAGCAGCTCATAGCTAGAACCACGCCAACTATAAGGTAACAACTCTACTTACCTTAATAAGCATCTCAAGAAGAAAATAGGTCTCACAAGTTCTCTTCTCCTTCAAAAGATTTTTTCCTCAGAATCTCTTGGAATAGGTGTAGTTATCGACTAATAATACTCATTTTACAACCACCTTATCTCGTTATCTTATTATAACATATACATACCCTCACTCGTTTACTTATATTATAGCTAAGGAAGTAAACCTTCCTCAGTTTACATTACACGCAAATTTTATTACTCAATCTCTCTCTCTCTCTCTCTCTCGCTCTCTCTCTCTCTCTCTCTATATATATATATATATATATATATATATATATATATATATATATATATATATATATATATATATATATATATATATATATATATATATATATATATATATATATATATATATATATATATATATATATATATATATATATATCTTTTTGCAAAATCTCAACACCCATCACCAAACTCATGGCCACCAAGCCCAACAATATAATCAATTATAGTATATAAACATCACTGATGGTATGTACTGATTCCTCAATGCCATAACCTCATAAAATGATCTTTATAGCCATATTGGCTATCTCCATTGCCACGTGGGCAATACTCATTCTTTCAGGGCACACCCTTCGCTATGGCATCGTCGACACTAAGGCATCTCACCTCACTCCTCATGTGATATTCCAACCAACATTATCATCTACATAAACTCATATTTATGGCTCACATCGAGCCACATTCTCAGCCTACCATACACACTCTCTCTATAATACGAATCCCATAAAACCATCTGGGATTCAACTTCCTTTTCAATCTCCTTAAATGGTTTACTCTAACTCAATAGGAAAACAGTCTTACCTGTTCCAAACCCATTCTCTCTCAGTTTACTCCTCCATTCGCAACATGCCAGTTATTGATTCTTCATACTACTACCTTCTCATTGATCAGGGTAGGAGAAATACTCATACAATATACGAAATACAGACATCAAAATGTCTCACTCACATCACACAACTCATCAGCGCTAGGATAAAAATCCAGAATAAATAAATATTAGAAACTATCTCAAGTTTTACTCGTGCCTCCTCTAAATTTGGTATTTAACCATCGACACTTTGGTTACACAAGACCCTTTTCAGTTGTCTCAGCACCACAACCGATTACAATTTCTCCAAAATCTCATATATCTCTACTTCCACCTCAACACATATATTAGGTTTTCACCTAATATACCGTTAACAATCTCTCACCAAGAATGGCTCCTCTTCATCTCAGTTTAACAACATACCTCATGTTGTTTCTTTCGATGTACTCATTCGCTAATAACGCGTTAATTTTGCACATATTTTGGGCAATATCATAGTGTTTTTATGGATAAAATTAAGTTAAAAAGGGCTAAAATACTCACTACACTTGGAAAATGACTTTGTATAATATTTTTGGACATTAAGGCTATAACTGGCAAAAGTTGGAGAAAAAAGGGCAAAAATGACAAAAGGCCAAAATGTTTAGACATTATGTTAGCGCCGCTAATGCGGATTGGTTGCGAAAAATCAGAATCTTTGCGATTTCAGGGCTGACCAAGACCCAATCTTCCGGAGGACCAAAAGTTAGAGACACTAACCTTATAATTAGCGCCGCTAATGGGCCCGAGGCCTATAAATAGTGGATCATTTCAGTCTGGAAGGTCTTCAGTTCCCACTCTCAAGACCCACGACTCCAAGCTGTTCCGAGGAAGTTTTTAGAAGGTTTCGAAGGTCAAATCCTCCCTTTCAAGATTCGGTTTACGTGTCTTTGTTTGTAAGCTTTAATTTACAATTCATTTCTGTATTCTGATTCCGTTCTAGCCATGTCTGGCTAGAACCCGCACTCTAATTCCGAGTTTGGATATGTTTATTGTTTGGTTTGAAACATTCGGCTTGATGTTTATTTACGAATAATTCTAGTGATCATTTTCTTGTTTCAATTTAAGTATTGAATTCTGATTTGCTTTTGACTGGCCACCTTAAATAGATCTTATTCACGCACTGTTAATCGACTGTGTGAGGCACCTAATAGTTTTGTACAGTTGATGTTTGGTAACAAAAACATGCATCCTTGTTTAGAATTTGGTCATATGTTCACACACTTCCAAGCATACGAGAAGAATTGGCATTGATTGGTACTTGCACACATCATGCAGTTTTTGCATTCAGCCTTATAGCGTACTTTAGGTTGGATAAAACGAAACTAGGTTTAGGTAATAAGCGGACGTTTATCTAAATAATTTAGCAAGTTATTCTCATAAAGACTGCATTTTATGATTATCTAAAGCCAACTTAGAATTGCATTCTTAAACACATTAAAGCGAATTCATTCTAATTCGATAAACATTAAAGACTCAGGACTAGGATTTTATTTATTGATTTTCTCAAAAGTTTATTAGTTGCATGCTTCTTTTAATTGCAAATACTTTTTATTCACCCCCCAATTAGATTACACCAAGGCATAAGCTTTGAACTCCGTGTCCTTGTGGATCGACCCTACTTACCCTGTACTATAATAAAGTGCAGTAGAGCAGTGTTAGGTTGGATACATTTCCAATCTTATTTGTTAGGGATTGATGCCCTTAACACTTGCTACATCATCACTTATGTGGAAAATCCATACCACGTTGTCACTTAATCGATAGTCCTAGCGGACTCAACAATTTATTATCAAATAAATTTTCAACACAACCGCATATATTTCTCATGATACATCATCAGTACAAATTTCCTCTCACAATTTCTCTGTCATTCTCACCTTAATCTCTAATCCATCAGGATGACACAAAATAGGTCATACATACGACTCACTGTAATATCTACACATGACTCACAAGGAAATAATAACATCCAACACCCGACTAACCCATTAATCTCAATAAAATAACTTAGGATCATTATAGCAAAATCTACTATTATCGTCTCATATGAGTAAATAGTCTTGTCATCTCGACATTCACACATTTCTTTCATTGGCAGTAATTGGTTTGATTGCTAAGGAAAGAATCCTATCAATCACAACCATGATTACTTTTCTACTTTTTTTAACTCATATTTCCTCATCATGTAGTTATAAAACTCTATCTCACTAGTTATGCAAAGAAATCTCATACATTTCTCAAAACAATTACATGACACATAATGTACACAACACACACACATACTCAAAACAGCACCTCCAGTTGTATCATTTTACAATACCACTTCATAGTAACCTCCGTACTGTCACTTAGTCTCAGATCCGTCCTTTCTCCAGCCTTCATGGTCTCGAGCCACACAAGCTCACTGTCGTACCCATACATATCTTTACACATGAATAACATAGTCTCAATACTACGCATCACCATACAGTGCACACATGTCTACACACAAGTATAACACTGTAACACCACTCCACCTCAGCTCATGGTACCCCGTACCATCCTCCGGTCTCATCACTCAACACTGTCTTACAGTACCCCGCACTGTCCACCAAACTCGCTATTCAACACTATCTCACGGTACCTCATACCATCCTCTGATCAGGTCATGGTACCTCGTACCATTCTCCAATTTCCAAATCCATATCCTCTTTGACCCTACCGGGTCTCCCCACGGTCTCGAGCCGTATAGACTCTCCATCACTCTTCTTTTGTGTAAGCCATAAAAGTCCTCACAACTCTAACCACAAAGTATTCGTTATGTGGTCTTATCCACAATATACTAATTATGTGGCCCACAGAATATGTGGTATTATCCACAAGATACTAATTATGTCACCCCACAGAATATGTGGTCTCAACCACTACTACTCATTATGTGGCCCTACAGAATATGTGGTCTAAACCACATATATTAGGCGATTAACCTAATCTCTAAGTCACAAAGGCCATTATGAACCACCTTAGGTTCTCTCAACTCTAACCACAAGGTACTCTTTATGTGGTTACACAGATGTCCTCCGACATATCTGTCCCAAGGATCTCATTATATGAGGACTCCAAGTCACAAAAAATCAACACTCAGCTATCAACTCATAATCAGGTGTAGTGTGCAATCAGCTACACACTTACTGTCTTTCTCAACTCATACTCTTTAACAATCTCAGTAATTTAGTATACTTAGTCACACTCTCAATCCAATTATCGATAATGATTCTCAATTTCTTTTAACTCATGCTCTTTGGCTATCTTAGCCAATTATAATCACTTACAATTAATTTACATAGCAATTCATAACATTGGTAATGTAATAGAGTTACTTACACATAATGCAATCTACCACTAAGGCATACCCCAACACACACTCTTCACATGATATTTTTGTTACATTTTCACAAAACAAAAAATATAACATACACAATCATTAATACCAAAAGGGATAAAATTACTCATGTACCTCGACTCTCAACTTTGGAGTGTAATCAGCTACACCCACATATCTCAACTCTTAGCTTATGCTCAGCTCATGTTCATACTCATTGTCATAACCAATTGGAATTTTACCTAAACATGGATTTCATCTCATCATCAGCTGGAATCTCGCCATCAACTGGAATCTCATCTCATATACAGCTAACATCTCATCATTAACTGAAATATCGGCTCATCATTAGCTGATATCTCATTATCAACTAGAATCTCATATTGTCATCCGTCGTTGGTCCAATCGGTTGTGACCAATTCATCAACTCATCCTTCATCTGACTCCATATCTATATTCACACATAGAATATAACAAATACAAATATAACAGAAAAGTTATACTCAGCTCATACACTAACATCTGCAGCGGTATCTTTTCCAAGCATGTGATATGGGCTCTCTCCTCGGTTCAGGTCTAGGCCTCTACACTCAAAGACTTAGTTCACTTAAACCACTACTCTGATACCAACTTGTAATGCCCATTTCT
>CM042013.1:82961993-83244493 GCA_023525715.1 Cichorium intybus | reverse complement strand
TAGCGGTGGTATCGTACCGGTATCGCGGTTAGTGGAGGTAGACAAAATCGCGGTTCATTTTAGCGGTTAATTATAGCGGTTCCATAAATAGCGGCGCGATTTACCGCTATTTACCGCGATTTGACGCGATTTACCGTGATTTTAGAACACGAAATACCGCGATTAACCGCGATAGCAGTAGAATGAAAGTTGCACCATGAAAGTAAATTTCTTTTAACGTAATACCATGTTTTTTTACTAGCTTGATATTTTTTTTTATAAAATGTGGATATATGGTGTCGTTCATATGAGATTGATACACATTTGCTGTAAAAGTTTGCAATCACGATAGAATGTTATGCCTTAAACCTCATGTGATGTTTTTTATATAACTTTTATGATATTAATTCTACTAGTAATAGTATAATATATAAATTCTACATATTATAGAAAACCGCTATACCGCCGCTATATCACCACGAGAAGCGCTAAATTAAATATCGACATGTTACCACTATTATAGTTTTAACCGCGATAACTGCATAGCCATAGAGAAGAAAAGAGATCTAATACTTGAAAGAGACTTACAATCTGAAATATATCTACAGATCTAAAGTCGTGAACATGGTGGCAACATTTATTTTCATTGCTAGGAGAAGAAGGTGGTGACAAATCTGATGTAGTCGGTGGTAGAGTATCAACGGTTAGCAAAGATTGGTTTCTGGCGGCTATTAGTGGTGACCAGAGACCATGGCAGTGGCGGTAGGTGGTGGTGATGGCAGCAGTAAGTGACAGTAGTGTTAGGATTTGTGTGTTCTTAGAACTTTGTGGGAGAGTTTGAGATTTTAATCCACCAGATCTAAAGTTTAGTCTAATGATAGGAGTTATAATGTTAGAGTTATCAAAATGGCATATGATTTCACACTATTTACAATCATGCCACCTTTTAATCTAAAGGCCAATATTAGTTCCTTTGGTTCTTAATCTTTTGATGGTTCTCATTTAAACCAATTCCTATATTCTATAGCTATATCTATATTTATATAACTCTTATAATAGAGGCCATTCAAATCATTGTGGATCAAGATAAACTAAATCCTTGCACCATATTCATTTGAAACTCCCAACTTTTCATCTTATAGTACTTTAATGTTTATTTGTAACTCACAACTCTTCATCTTATGCTAATTAATTGTTTTTTCTCATTTAAAATATTTTGCCTATATAAGAACTATTCCACACTTGATTACTTCAACTTACTTCTCTTCAATTTTTGTTTTTGTTATGTAGAATGTATGCATGAGAGCTCAACAATGTCATATGCTTATTTTTGTTTTGGCTATATATAGTTATAAGGTGGTGAGAATTTCACCATGTCGTAGGTTAATTTTTTATCTTGTCTTTATTGTTTTAAAGTGATGAGAACTTCACTATGTTATATATATATATATATATATATATATATATATATATATATATATATATATATATATATATATATATATATATATATATCGATAGAAAGTACCATTACATAAGACATAGAGTAGAAGAAGGTCACCTCATTGTGAAGAGGGTATCATCTGAACACAATTCTGCAGATCCCCTGACAAAGGGTCTGAGCATGGTGAAGCACTATCAGTATGCTAGGAGCATTGGCCTGAGAGATGATATTATTTTTAGTAATTAGATAGATATTTCGAAACTTGTAACAAAGTATATGTAATTGACATTTGGTGATTAAATAATGGAGAATTATTTATGAGTATTGTTTACTGCCATTTGTTAATAGTTCATTATTGTGTTTCAATTTTGCATGTTTTACTCCCTGAGTAATTTGATTATTCAAAAGTCTACAGTCGCTCATACTTTCGAAAGTATGTAGTGAATTAAGACTGTTATGAATTGAATTATAGACTGTGTAAGGAGTTAAACATAGCAATAGAGTTGCTGCAATGTTCATGAGTACTTAGAAATGGAGATTTGAGTATTGGACCAACCCGCGCTCAGAGAATTACTTCGAGGATTATATCACGAGTAATTTTGAGACGATAATATCTTATGGTCTTGAAACAGAGATATATGAGTTGAAATTTAGAAGTCGGTCGTGCATTAGTAATGCGTAAACGTATCAGTAAATCGATGTTATAAAACATATTGTTGTGCGCGATTTTATTAGTAAAAGACACAAGCATATGTGTCAAAGTTTATTCGTTCCTTTTGCCATAACGGGAAAAGCGATATATGTGGGCCCCTCGGTGATTTGGTGATGACTTATAGTGCTGGGCCTAGCCAGGACTAAATTGATGTGTTCAATTAGAAGTCTTATATCATCAAAAATCAGGAATCGGAAAATAGAGTATCAGACTGAGATTGATTCTAATCCATGTCTCAAGTCCGAAACACGTAACTGACTGGGTCAGAGTTAGGCAATGGCTTTTGGAAGCTACAATTTGCTGGTCAATTTAGAAGCTATATGAAATTATAGTTATAGACTTATCCAAGTGGGTGACTGTTGAATTAAGGTGTGAGTATAAAAACAATGATCGATTGATTCTATAAATGCAGAAATAAGAAGAACAAGATGAAAATGGCAAAACAGATGTCAAATGATTGTATTCAACACTCAAGAAAAATTCAGAGAGAACTATTCTGTATGAGTGTGCCGTGAACGTAAGTTACAATCAAGAATTAAAAAATGTTTAGGGTACGTGCATGCCTTATATAGTCTAAACTATTTATGGTATGGACAGGCCCACCTGCTAACTAAAAGGCTAATGACAAGGCACAATTGACTCAATAATAAATGACTTAACAATCTCCCCCTTTGAGTCAAATTGCAAAGGAGAGACATTACCTTCAGGTTTTGGAACTGAGACCGCCGTCTTGAACAACTTGGGCATCATCTTCAGAAGCCTACTTCGGAAGACCAAGTACCAGCTGATCATATCCGAGAAGCACTTCTTATCTTGTTTAGAGTTTGCCTTGCATCTGTCGACAAGCGTGAGAATTTGTTCCAAGGCAGATGTTCGGTATAAATGTTTGTCGATCAGAAAGAACATCTTCTTCTGAACCTTCTCTCCTTCCTTGATCTGGTAGGAAACACTCCAGTGTTGATTTCAATCTTTCCAAGATTGCGTTTCTTGAGATCCGAAGGTGCCGAATCAGCCTCAACCACAGGTCGAGTCTTCAGAACAGCAGCGATATCTACATCCAGCTGCGAAACCTCATGAACATAGCAGATGAGCATTCTCCTGAGAGGTTCAATGACGGGTTTATACTTCACATATTCTCTAGACAAGATCTGAAATATGGAAATCTAATCGTATGGATTCATGAAGGGTAGATCTGCCATAAAGAATTCATCCACTTCATTTTTGTCGCCTCTAACACCTTTGAATCGACCGTTGACAAAGGGATCATTAACTTCAGGCATTCTAGGTTTCACCCCAACCAATTTCTTCAGGCTCCAAGATTCGTACTGAGGCTTCGCTTGGTTGAGATAAAACTGGAAGAGCTTGTCATTGATGTTGGTGTCAGAGATAGGAACATTCGCAATCGGTTCGAAGCATCAAAATAAGAAAGCTCTTGGAGTGATCGGAAAATCAAGCTGAGAGTCCACGTCATTGTTGGTCTCGAAAGAACAGATGGGCTCAAGCCAGAAAGTGTTGGGTTCTTTGATAGCCTCCTTCACCATCCTCTTAAAATCCCAAGGAGGGAAGAGATGCTTTTGGGCTTCCAAGACTTCCTCTGCATCCCAAGCCTCTTGATCTTTAGCATCAAGCTCCTTGCGAAGCCTATTTAGTTCATCAAGCTCTTTGTCTTTAGCCTTTCGAGCTTCAATCTTAGCTTCGGTAGGCTGTTCTTCTTCTTCAGCTTCATCATCTTCACCGATCTTCTTACCATTTTAACTTGTAGAACCAGAAGCTTCACCAGTTTTAGAAAATTTAAACCAATTAGAGTTAGGTTTCTTCTTCTCATCAGCAGACTTTTCAGTCTCTGGTTCCAACGAGAATATTCCGAATTTTGGTTTCTTTTCTTTAGTAGACTTCTTGGTCTCTGGTACATTCGGAATTATGTCATCTTCATCCATGTTCTCTTCTCCCCCTTGTTTCGGAGGCTCACCACTCTCCCGAACACCAATAATCTGGTTCAGTACATTGAATACATGATGAAGCTTTATTGTGATTTGGGTGCAAATGGTGGCGGAAAGATTTGAATATTGGGTTTAGACCATCTTCCTCAGAAAGCCATTGACATCCAAGACACATCCTTGAATGGCTGTGTTCTCACTTGTTACTGCGGCCATTTTTTCCGATGTGTGTTTGAGTTTGGCAGAGAGAACCTTGATCTTTTCCGTTTTCTCTGCAAGCTTGTCCATGATGGAGTTTTCCATGGCAAGGTTCTCACTTGTTACTGCTGCCAGTTTTTCCGATGTGTGTTTGAGTTTGGCAGAGAGAACCTTGATCTTTGCCATTTTCTCTGCAAGCTTGTCCATGATGGAGTTTTCCATGGCAAGGTCCTTCTGCAACTGGTCAACTTTGTCCATCATTCACTGCTCTCGTGAGTAGGCATATTGAAGGTTTCCCTCGGATCGATTTCATGTTCAGAGGGAACATTTCGCCCTTTCTTTTAGACTTCAGAAAGTTGGTCTTGGTTTTATTTTCGATGATTTCTGAACCTTCTTCATCAAACGACACTTTTAATCCTGAGCCCACCACCAGTTGTGAAACACTGATGAGATTATGCTGAAAGCCTTCCATGTAAGCTACCTTTCGGATTGAGAATTCTCCATTAGTGATCATTCCATAGCCTTTGATTTCTCCCGTCGCATTGTTTCCATATCGAACCCTTCCACCGTTCTTCAGGGATCGATATTCTCATAAATCCTCCTTTCTTCCAGTCATGTGACGCGAACAGCCGCTATCATTATACCATTCCGAATCTAACTGTTCGTCACGTATCACCAGCAAAATTTAGAGAGATTTAGGAACCCAAACCAATGTGGGTCCATGTGAGAATTTTTGGAAACGGGAAAGATATTTGTTTTATCAACCCAAAATGTTTTTCTTTTCGCAAGTTGAATCTTTCCATTTTCGATCTGAAACACTTTCATTTTGTTAGAGTACCAGTTTGGATAACAAAATTAGGTTTCTTTTGAACAAAATGTTTGGAGTTTGAATTTATTTTCGGAGAAAATGATTTTTGTTCCTTTATCACCTTCGTTTCTCGAGGTTTAAAATTGATTTTTTGGTCAAAAGCTGCCTTGGTTTTGTCCTTTAAATCGTTAGATTTGTTGACAAGTTTGTAAGCCTGTGTTTTTGTAAGACAAGATGATTGTGGCTTTTCAGGTGATTTCTGAATAAACGACATTTGGAAGACTTGTTTTGGTTTGGAAATTTATTTTGATGTCGAAGTAGGAAGAGTACCAGCTTTTTGATTAGAACTTATTTCAGAATGGACAAAAACTTTATTTTCGTTTTTGTTTTTCCAAAACCTTTTTCTCTCTTGTAAGTTCTTTTTATATCTAGCATTCATCAGCCTTCTTCTAGCAATAAGCTCTTCAGGAGACTTATGAATGTTAGGTACAGGTTTGAAATATTTGGCTGGTATTTTGTTTTGAGATGAAGAATAAGAATCATAAATTTGTTTTGTGCCACTTGTTCCTGGCTGAGAGAAAGAATCTACACAGTTTAATGGTTTGGAGATGTATTTTCCTTTGGAATTCCACGAGGTCATTTCAGAAAGACCCTTTGTTTCATCTGCATTATCAATTGGTTTGGACCAAAAGAACGCATCACATCCATCGGCATTATCTTTGTTTACAAGGACAGTGAGTTCTGATGTGTCTTTTATGTCTGGTACAGTTTTTACGAACACCTAATTTGGAACAGGTTTTACTTTCGGAAAAACTGTTGCTTGTTCATTCAAAACTTGAGAAACTTTATTTTCCACAATCCGAACGAATTCGACTGAGTTTTCTGAAATACTATTTTTCTTAGGTTCATTGTTTTCGTTTATAAAAACCGAACAATCAATCTCATCTTCCACTGAAATTTCACTTATTTTGCGTTCGTCAAACTCAGAAACGTTTTCAATATCAAGAGAATCTTCTGAATTCAATTTCTTACATAATGAATGATATTTCTGAATAGAAGCTGATTTGATTTCGTTCTTATCACTTTCTATCAAAAATTCTTTTAACATGCTTTTATTTTTTTTGGACTGAATGTAACTTTCTATTTTCTCAAGCCCAATTCGATAAGATTTCGACACTTCATTGGATGAAACAATGGTCTCACACTTATAACAATCAGCTTTGATTTCGTGCTCTTTCAACTCAAGAAAGTGCAAAATCATTTTGTGCAAACCCCTGCCTATATCACAATCAAGATGCAGTTGAGTAATATTATGATACAAACATTTTGCAATTAAACAAAAAATATTTCGCTGTTTTAGAAGTGAAATATTGTCTCGTTTAACATAAATAACATCATCTTTTGACCTAACTAACTCTAACTCCAAAGCTTCAATTTTTAACCTCATCTCCTCATTCTTAAACGATACACTGTTCAATTGATCATTCAGGTTAGAATTGATTAGACGTGTTCTTTTTAAACTGTCATTAAGATTAGAAACAGTGAATCTTAAATCGTCTAATTCAATATCGTAATTAGAAGAGAAAATATTAAGAGTTTTGAGAATAGAGTGTACCTTGCCAACGATAGTCTCAACCTCCTTCACCTGTTCCGAAACAGGCTTAGCAGCAAATCAGCTTGCTGAAGTCTGGTATCCGTCAGTGGAGTACCACCGTTGTTCCGAAACGTCAGTCTGAACCATTATGCAACTTCCATGTGTGGGCTTCCTCACCTCCTCATCTTCCGAGTCTGTTGACCAAACTTCAACAGCACTATCTTATCATATTCGTGGACTATGAAAGCTAGTTTTGCATTTGAAGCATCCTTCTTCCTAAGCTCCTCGATCTTCTGAGCATAGTATGCCTCATCCTTGACCTGCTCTTTCTTTTTGTTTTGCTTTCGGAGCAGACATTCTTTTGCGAAATGGTTCTTGCCATGACAATAATGGCCGTCATAACCCGAATCACCCATAAACTTTTTCTCTTCTTATGGTTTGGCGTTCTTATAGTTTTCTTCCTTTGGCCTCCGGATATAAAGTTTCCTTACTTGGCTCGGTTCCAGAATTTGGAGAAGTTCTTTTTAAAGAACTTCTTCAGATTGGACACCATGAGAGCCTTGTCTTCTCTGGAAAGCTCTTCATTCAAGATATCAGACTCGGAGTCTTCTTCAGTTACTTTCTTCCCCTTCACAACTAGTGCGAGAGAACCCATGCTGGAAGCCAGTTAGACTTCCTTGGTGACTTCATCTTCATGGGACTTCAGAATGCCAACCAGTTTAGCCAAAGTGTAAGTTTTGAACTGTTCATGTGCCTTCACAGTAGACACAACGGCTTTCCATTCCGAACATAGGCCATTTAGAAAAGTGACATTCTGTTCAATGACACTTCTTTCGAGTCTATATTTCAACATACGACTCAACAGATGGTTGTAGCGATTGAAAGTTTGTACAAGCTTTTCTTCGGATTTTTGTGTGAATGCTCTGAATTCAGAAAGAAGAGTGGTTTGTACCGAATGTTCAAGATCAGTGTCTCCAGAATACAACTCCTTGAGTCTATCCCATATTCCTTTCACCGTGTCACATGAACTAACCAAGCGAAACGTATCAGGAGGCAAAGCAAATCGGATGATTCTCATTGCCTTAATATTGCTCATGAGTTTATTTTTCTCATCTAGAGGAGTTTTTGCATGATCGGTAAGGAGATTATTGTAATCAGCCAGGGTTTTTATCACCCCTCTTGTACCACTGTAAGCAAACATTTCTATAGTCATTGAGTGCCATATTGTGGCACCATGTTTATCGATACCAAGAACATAGTCTTCAAAATGCAGTGCCTAAACATCATACTCTTCTGGAAAAGGTATTGGGATTCTCGTGGTAGATCCAATACTACTTGATAGATTGAATGACAAAGAATGAGGATCTTCGTGAGCCATTTATCTTGTATTTGAAAAGAATCAGATGTGCAATTAATGGGAGTTTTAAAGAAAAACAAAAGATCTAGATCTGATGTCTAAAATCGATTGAGATGATAGAGACGATCAAGAACAGATATGCGTTAAAACCTTAGTATGAACTCGACAGAAGAAAGGTAAATCAATTACACAATCTCCTGCTCTGATACCAATTGTGAGTATAAAAACAATGATCGATTGATTCTATAAATGCGGAAATAAGAAGAACAAGATCAAAATGGCAACACAGATGTCGAATGATCGTATTCAACAGTCAAGAACAATTCAAAGAGAACTATTCTGTATGAGTGTGCCATACACGTAAGTTACAATCAAGAATTTAAAAAACGTTAACCCTAGAAAGGGTACGTGCATGCCTTATATAGTCTAAACTATTTATGGTATGGACAGGCCCACCCACTAACTAAAAGGATAATGACAAGGCACAATTGACTCAACAATAAATGACTTAACATAAGGTGTCTAAGCCATAACTATAATTTAGGAATATACTTGAATTGATGGCAGCACAATCCTTTTAGGGTTGCCCTCAAAACTGGCAGATGACAAGATGACATATATAGAAAGAGAAAATTAATATATTATTTGAGGATAATATATTAATTGGAAATAGTTATATTTAATTAATAATTAATCAGAAATTAATTGGAATTATTGTTGGGATTAATTAGATTAATTAAAAGTGTATGGGCATAAGGTTTATTTACGATAATGATAAGTAAATTCAATTATGTGATAAAAGCCTTATCATATCAGGAATCTAAATAAGGCAGTTATATGCCTTATCACTTATCATCTGCAGACTATAAATAGAGACCCCCTGGCACCCTCATATTCACGCCAAACTCATTGGAATTTCTATTCTCTCTCTTTTGTTTCTTGCTTGCTAAGTTCTGGGTGTGAGCCATTAGAGGCACGACACTTGTGGTGCTTGCTTCCAAAGGTCAAAGGTATGAAAAATATCCTTCATGAATGTTGATTTGGCCATTGTTATAGGTTCAATTGAGAAAAACATAGATCCTTATTAGATTGCATTGGAACTTAAGATTTAAGTTCATTGATTGCATAGAACCCATCATATATATATCAAGGTTGTAGAAGTCGCTAGGCGGTAGGTGGGCGGTCGACTGGGGCCTAGGACTAGTCGGTCTAGGTGAGGACTAGTCGGCGCCTAGGCAGGGAGTATTAATTGTAACAAAATTTATTATTTAAAATTTAGATATTACCTATATCCTTACAAAATGAATAAATAAGTATAAAAATTTGCAAATCAAAGTGTTTAAATATGTAATTCAGCAAACATCAGAATGTTTAGACTCATTAATGACATTTTTGATCATTTTAATCATCGATAATTGTAACTTAGCCACCGATTATCATAATTAATGTCATTTTCTAAATTTAAATTTTAAAAATTTAAAAATTGATTTTTTTTTAGAATTGGTAATTTTTGAAAATTTTTAAAATTTGAAAATTTTTTAAAATTTTGAAATGTTGAAATTTGAAAAATTGAAAATTTTGCCGCCTAGACCCGCCCAAACCCGCCTAAACCCGATTTTGACCGCCATTGACCAAATCCGCCTAACTTGACCGCCTACCACTAATCGTAGGCAGAACCCGCCCGCCTAGCGCCTAGGCGCCGCCTAGGCCGACTTTTACAACACTGATATATATATATATATATATATATATATATATATATATATATATATATATATATATATATATATATATATATATATATATATATATATATATATATATATATATATATATATATACATACGATCAAATGTTGATCACTTCTTATAATGGAGTCCATTGAAATCATTGTGGATCAAGATAAACTAAATCCTTGCACCATATTCATTTGAAAATCTCAACTTTTCATCTTATACTATTTTAATGTTTATTTGTAACTCACAACTCTTCATATTATGTTAATTAGTTGTCTTTGCTCATATAAAATATTTTGCCTATATAAAAACTATTCCACACTTGATTACTTTAACTTACTTCTCTTCAATTTTTGTTTTTGTTACCTAGAATGTATGCATGAGAGCTAAACAATGTCATATGTTTATTTTTGTCTTGGCTATATGTTGTCGCCAAATATTCTAAGTAAATGCAGAATAAGAGATTGTAGAAATTGAGAGTCCGAAAATATAAGTTTCGGAGAGGGACAAGTCCGAAGACTTGAGATGGATGCGGAATTATAAATAGAAGTTAATACTTAAAACAGATCTTAATAGCTCAACAATAAATAATAAAGATAGACATTTAAGTAACTTGGAAATATAAAGACTTAAAGTAAGAGTATTAGAGATGAGAGAGAGAAATGAGAAATGCAGATGATAACATAAGAGTTGATGGAATGAGAGGATGTATTAATAAGAGAAAGTGTTACATAAAGTCTCTCTAAACCATGAGGACTGAAGATGAACTTGGTCTCCCTTTTATAGACTAAGGGAGGACCTTCTGGTATTAACCTATGGACTAAAAAGGAGACAACACGTCTCTCTTTAGTCAGATAAGAAGGGTAAATCTATTATTATAATGCAATGTCAGACTAGGGTGGCTTGTCTATAATTTAATAATGCCCTAAAGTACAATAGACATGCTTCTAGATGACCACGCTTGATCTAGTCTAATCATAACCTATAAGTTGACGTGCTTATCCTTTGCCTTATCTCTTAGATATTCTTTGGTCTTCAGTCTTCTTTGTTGAATGCTTAAGTCTGATATTTCCAATGATATATTTATGTTGACAGTCCGAAATCCTGAGTGGATTTCAGAGTCCTGGCTGATGTTATCAGAGTGTATCTGGAAATAGTTATGCATGTTCTGACTTTCTGACTTGGTTCTGAGTATGATCTTCTGAGCTTAGTCTTCTGAGTGAAGTTACTGAGTTTCTCCAAAAGGGTGGAGTCCGAAATTCAATACTGATTTCCGGATAGAGACAGGTAATCAAAGTACAGATTATCAGAGGCAACATATATGATAAAATATTGTTCATTACTTAAAAGCATTCAAGTGAAAATAAGTTCATTCCATCAATATAGATAGTTTGATCATACAACTCCAAAACTTATCAAACTACGAGTTGGTCAACGATAATTAGCACTAACAATTCCCCCTTCGGTGACCAAACGAGGGTTTTGATTCAGTATCGTTGATCCAGTATTCCTTGTTTTACAGCAAATCTCCAAAATTTTCTGACTTCCAGAAGCCACTTCATTCTGATGAGGAGTTCTTTCGTGGCTTCTGGGTCTGAGGATTTTGATCTTTCCACAGCTATGATGTACTTGTCTAGCATACTATTGGTAACTCTTCTGAGTTGGTCAGCACGAAGAAAAAGAAATTCTTTTTCATTCTTGTACACTAGGCCAAGTTCTGGATCAAAGGTGGCACCTTTCTTCCAGTTAGTTCTGTTGTCTGGCATAGACAAGTCAGGTTTTGGTATGATTTGCGGTTCCGGATGATCTTTGATGATTTTGTACATTTCTGCATCATTGTAGCAGAATTCCTCTACTAAACAATGTAGAAATCTTCTCGCCGCAACGTAAGCTTCTCTGGCGACTTGATCTTCTTTATGAGACAGCTTCATGGTTATCAAGAAAATGTCAGCTGGATTCATATTTCTGAAGTCGGCTTCTGTTATCTGAGATGTGTTGTTGTAATCACCATTTCTGACAAGCTCAAATTCAAAGAATTCTGCTTTCTGGAAATGTTTTCTTTTAATGCTTCGGACTGCAGTTACGACTTCATTTGACCAAGTTTCTTCTTGAGGTTTGGTCCATCTCTTGAAGAATTGCAAGTTTCTATCGTAGGCAGCTAGATCTTTGAAAGGTCCTGAGACTGCCGAGAGGTTCAGAGTATACTTGTATTTTTTTGCGTTGGGGGCCAGAGGAAGATCCCAGTTGTATTCTTTTGATGGGGAGGATTGTATGATTTGAAGGGTTGAAAGTCTGAGTCGATTATTAATCGATAATTGGTGTTTGAGTAGATGGAATTGCTGGGACCAATTGGATTAGCTTGATATTGATCATGTTCCGACTCGTTGCTGAATTCTTTATCATGTTTATTGGCTTAATCATCAAAGAATTTTGATTTTCTTTCTTTTATCTCTGGTGGATCAGAATCCTTGATTGGTGAGTATACTAAGATCTCGTCGTCTGAATGATTGGATTTCTGATGAGGAGATTTTTGAGAGGAGAGGATTGGAGTTGGGGATTTCGGAGGAGGGGATTTCGGAGTTGGAGGTTTCGTAGTTGGAGATTTCGGAGTTGTTGGAGATTTCGGAGTTGGAGATTTTGGAGTAGGAGATTTTGGAGTTGGAGATTTTGGAGTTGGAGATTTTGGAGTATGAGATTTTGGAGTAGGAGATTGGATATTTTATGGTTCCTTGTTCTGATTTTCGTCTTTTGTTCCACTTGGACCAGCAGCAGAGTCTATTAACATGGCATTTGGTTGGTCGGGTTCTGCTTCGTCATTCGCCTTTCCCCCTCCTGGGGCTCCTGTAGGAACGGAAGGGGTCACAGGTAGGCGAGCCAAAATGGAATCAATCTTGGTGGAGACTTTGGTGACTTCCTGCTTGATGCAATCAGGAAGAGGCGTGTCGTACATGGTCTGGAGAGCCTCCATTACTTCCATATTTAGCTTGGTGCAGATTTTGATTTGTTCAATTGGACCTGACATAGTGCCGATAATATTCTGCATGGTTTGAGTAACCATCTGAAGAAGAACAGTGTTGGTTCTTCGAAGAGAGAAGTTTTCAGCCAGAACGCCATTTAGGTATTTGGCAAAATGGTCCATGGCTTCTTTGAGTTTGAGTTCCACATTTGTCAGGAGCTCAGGGACTTGTTGTTGGCATTTTTCAACGACGGTCAGCATCTTCTGTGCGGTCTTCATCATATTTGCTGCATCGGTTTCGCGTTGAGCATCTAGGTTTGTGAGCCCATCATTGATGATCCGTTCAGCATTAGTGTCGCAAGTGAGAAGAATTTCTGTGTCTTTCTTCTCTAAAGCAGCAGTTCTTTCCTTGAGTTCAACGATTTCTTTGATCAAGGGCTCCTGATTTTGTGAGGACTTGAAGTCAGTCAGGAGTGCTGTCAGAGCATCAACTTTCTGATAAAGAGAATCATCCTTAAGTAAGGAGTTGATGGATTAAGGCTGAGGCGCTTTGGCAGCCTTGTCTGAGGAGGAATTGGTGTCGCTTAGATCGATCAGATGCATTTGTGACGAGGAAGGTTTATCCACCTCTTGATCAGCACCAAAAATTGGGGTGCTGATTGGAATTGATTGAGTCTCAGAGATTAGGCCGCGAGAGTCGGACTTAGTAGGTTGGTCCAATGTTTGCTTTCGGTGCTGCTCTTTCTGAATTTCTTGAGCACAGAATTTGTCCCATGTGAGAGGGATTATTGCGGATGCAATGTTGGACCAGTCAGTTTCGGTAGTGTCAAAGATGTAGAATGAGGAGTCTACCAGTGGCTCAAGTGATGAGTGGAGGAGGGAATCAAGTTGTTGAATGAGAGCATTGATGCAAATTCTTTCTGCCTTGACATAGTCAGAGTCTTTTTCAGATGGGGGACCAAAGATGAACAGAGTTTGAAGTTCCTTTTGTTTATATTTGAATTGATCGCGAAGACGTTCAATCAATACTTGTTGATCTCGTATAGCTTGTTTGAATTTCCATTTAGAAAATTCAGATGCACCAGGAGGAGGTTGAGTGAGGTTTGGAAGGATATCAGTGTGGAGAGTCTGTGTAGGGGTTGGAGAATTCTTTTTAGGAGGGGAAGGAGGGGGTTGATTTTGGTCTACTTCCATGACTGTGTTATCCGGAGTATCTTCCGAGTCTGGAGAGTTCTGTCTTTCCTCCAAATGTTCTGACTCGGAATCTTTTGAGGATGGTTCAGAAGTCTAACAATAAAGAACGTAAGTTAGATATTGAACATGTATACTGGATGGAATTCATACCTGATATAATCACAAATGTTTCGAGTGCATTTTATGTTGTATAGATGAGGTGCTTAATTGAAATCATGAAGTGAGTTTTAAATAATCAAGTTGTGATACTAATTGTTGTTTTTATCATAATATCTTAGAAAGGAATTATGAAACTGCTGAATGATTAGAGGACGATAAATCGGGGGAGATGAGAAAATATAAAGGGGGAGAAAGGGGGTTATCAGAAGTAGAATAGTTCGGAGTAGTGAAAAAGAGAAGGAGGGATTCAGAAGGGGAAGTTTAGAAAGAGGGGTTGTCAGAAGTAGAAAGTTTTGGAGAAGTGAAAAAGAGAGGGAAGCATTTAGAAGGGGAAGTTTAGAAAGAGGGGTAAAGAAAAATGGGAAAGGGGGGGAACATTATTAGAAGTAAGATGTGTCTGAGTCAAAGAAAGAGAGAGATACCATTTTGACTTTTCGTTGCTTCTTTTTCGGTGGTTGCTTGGATGGGGAAGATTCAGAAGCTTTCTTCTTAAGTTTCTTAGGTGCTTCACATCGTCTAAGAGAGTGAGGAGGATAAGCATCGACTCCTTCAGTAGAAGTAAGGTGAGAGATGACGGCAGGGTGGCTGGATCCGCCAAATTCAGGAGTGCTTTAGGTAGTCTTCGTATTTCCCCGAATATGGGGTCCGTTTTGGCAGTGTATGGTTTGGCCTTAATCATGACCAGTTTGTCGTCTGCTGATCTTGGATCGGGAAAGGCAAGGTCAAGACTCTGATATATGTGCTCGATGCATATAGCCCAAAAACATGCAGAGTGAATTTGACCTGTGGGTTTTAATGAGGAAGGTACATAATTGATGAAGTCATCAAACAG
This sequence comes from Cichorium intybus, assembly GCA_023525715.1. Classification (NCBI taxonomy): domain Eukaryota; kingdom Viridiplantae; phylum Streptophyta; class Magnoliopsida; order Asterales; family Asteraceae; genus Cichorium; species Cichorium intybus. The sequence goes on along the minus strand of CM042013.1, from coordinate 83,229,587 downwards.
TATTCCGGTGTAATCGACTTTTCGACCGGAGTAGAGGCTCCAAAGAAGTGTCATAAGACGTTTATTCAATTGGTCTGTACCACCCATTTTGCCGGTTAAGCACTTAATGATGTAGTGTATGAGACATTGCCATAAGGGGGAGATGTGTCCTTTAGACATATGAAAGACTTTCGGCAAGTCATACATATAACCCATGTTGTAGATCATAGACTTAAGATCACCATCGGTTGGTTGGTCAAAGGTGGAGGTATGGTAGGGGAGATTTAGGGCTTGCGCGAAGGTTTTCTTGTCGAGGACGACACGGTGATCATTGTGTAGGGCAATGGCATAACCGCTGTTACATTTTGTAGCGGAGGAAACTACTTCCTGTAAAAGAGAGAGTGGAATGGAGGGAGGAGGATGAAAGAAAGCTTTTGCCAGTGTGTGTCTCGAGTGTACGTGAATTAGAACTTGCAGGTGTGGCTTGTAGGCTTTGAGATCGTCTGAAAGTTGAAGATTGGATACGGCGATATTGACAGTGTCGGTATCGCTTCTGGAATGGGAAGCCATTGAGGAGATTTGAGGATTGACCGGAGGGAGAAGTTTTGAGATTTTAGGGTTAAAGGATTGTAGACGGCGGTGAGAAAGGATTAATGAGAAAGGGGGTTTATATGAAGAGTGTGAGAGATCAAAAGGAAGGGAACGGTTATAATATTTCGAAAAAGTGAAATGAACCGCCGGTTTGCGAAAAAGAAGGAACGTGTGAACAGTTATGTCAGAACATGGTATGCTTGACATTAAATGCAATGAAATGATGAAAGAGGATGGTCCATTAAAGGACGGACATGTGTGACAGAGAGAATATCCGTTGGAGAAAAATGGATCGTGTGGATTTTAATAATTGGGAAATAAATGTATTTCGTATTTAATTTCCATTCCATTATTAAATGTGTCGTGACGAGATGTCGTGAGAACGGATGAGAGTTCTGACTTGTTCAGAAATGAATGAGAATTCTGATAGATTAGATCTATGAAATCAGAGAAAGAAATGTGAAGTTCTGAGTCGAATCATGTTTCAGAGAAATTGATATTTCTGATAAAAATGTATCAGAAGTAGTATGTACAGGAGGGTTCTGATTGTGTCTTGAAGAGCCAGAGTCAGAGGAAGATTGAGTGTTGGAATGTGAAGTTCGGAGAAGACTTGTGGAAAAGATAATTGTAGAGTTGTCACGTCAGTGCTGTAAAGAGGGGTATCGGTGTTGTCTGTCTGTAACAATTAGTCAAATCATGTATCAATCTCTATGTTGTTAATCTCGAAATGATGATGTGTCGTGAGAGGAGGAAGTTTGAGTGATTATAAAAGGAGATTTGAGATCAACATGAAAGGTACTCGAAAGGGGGTTAGATGTTTGGTATGGCAGGGAGACGTCCATTTAGTCGTGATGAGAAGGTTGAAGTGAGGATGCAGGATGGGGAGTTTGCGGGTGCTGTTTATGGTGGTGTGATCAAGTCTGTATGGAACAATCGATATGAAGTAAAGATGACAACTTTAACTGACGGATCTACTGGTGGTCCGTTGAGTGTACATGTCGATTTTGCGTATCTTCAGCCGGTGCCTCCAAGGGTTTTGGTGGAGTTTAAGCAATTTGACTTCATGGAGGTATGGTATCGTCGTGGATGGTGGCCAGCTGCCATTTCAAGGAAGACACCATTCAACCAGTTCCATGTGGTGTTGGTGGATGGAACTAGGGTGGATGGAACTAGGTTGTTTGTAGATGAGTTCTAACTGAGGATTCATCAGAGGTACCATCTCGGAGAGACTCCGATGTGGCAGTACTATAAACTCTGATGAAGAGAGGTAAAAACTAAAGGGGGAGATTAGTTAATTGGTGGGTAGAATGTCTTTTGTGTTTGAAGATTAGAATTATATTTGTCTGGATATGGTTGTATCTTTTGTTTGAGCAAGATATGTAAGCCTTTGACTATGTATGAATGAAATTTAACTTTGTTATGAGTTGATATTTTTGTTGGACTTAATCATCGGAATATTTGTTAATCAGATGAAAATTATCAGAAAGAGAATGGATTTCTGTCGTTTTGTGAAGAGAGAGAGAGAGAGTAGAAAGAGGGTTAGGTGAATGTGTGTAGGTGAATGTGTGTGTCAGTTCTCGAAAATCCGCATGGGGAAAGGATGGTTGTATCCATTACGCCGCTTAAGTCGCCTAGCAGTCTTATCAACCGCTTTGGCCATGATGCTGATTTGATGGATGCATTAACTGCCCACTAGGGTCATTATGACCTCTAAGTAAATGAATTAGGGTAACCGAATGGGCATGTTGGTTGGTTATAAAAAGGGTTTTCGTCCAATTGTTTAACCACGCAAACTTAACACGGAAATTAGCTTATCTTTTATTGCTTTAAATCATGGCTCGTTTCTTCTTCAAATGTTTCGATGAGGTAGAGGTGAAGTTGACAACTGGAGATTTCGCTGGTGGTTTCTATGAGGGGGTAATTACAAGGACTTGGAAACGGCGATGTGAAGTGCAGCTGAGATGCTTGCCAGATAATACAACTGGAAGGATGATGATTGTTCGTGTCAAATATGGTCTCCTTCGTCCCATTCCACCTACGGTGATTGTTGAATACAAGGTTGGGGATTATGTCGATGTATGGGATCGACAAGGATGGTGGAGTGGTGTCGTCGACAACATGATCGGCGATTATGTGTATGATGTGGTGCTGTTGGATGGGAAGACTGTGCGCGTGTGTGATTTGTCTATGCGAATCACACAAAACTTTACGTATGGCAGTCCTCTAAAGTGGCAATACAACAAGCACTAGGGTGGAGGGGATGAAGTTGTAATATTTTGTTTTTGATGTTTTTGACTATTTTCTGTGTTAGAATCTTAAGTCGTATGATTTTGAGATGTTTTTGTTTATGACTTCATGGATTCAGATCTTGTAAGCTCTTTTAATCTTAATGAAAGTATGTTTTTCTTTTATGTGTATGTTAGTAACCCTTAAATGAAAGATGTGACAATTTTGCTGTGAGTGTATTGAGATAGATCTTCTGAGACTATAGAAGTTGTGACAATGAGATTAGTTGGAAGTCTTATGGTTCTATGAGAATAGTCAGAAATTGTTCGGAACTGAGCTTTTGCTGAGTAGATGATAGTCAGAAACTGAATATCATTCTCTGAAGAAATCAGAGTCAGGATTTAACATACCCAATTTGTCCAGAAAATTATTGAATTTTGTGGAATCTAAGGCTTTTGTGAAGACATCAGCAACTTGTTCATCAGTAGGAATGAAGTAGAGTTCGATGTTACCTTCTAGGATCTGATCCTTGATGAAGTGATACCTAAGATCGATATGCTTCGTCATAGAGTGCTGAATAGGATTATGAGAGATAGCAATGGCACTCTTGGAGTCACAGTAAATCGGAACTTGTGGGAATCGGTAGCCGTAATCTAATAGATGAGTCTTCATCCAGAGAACTTGTGAGCAACAGGTGGATGCAGCGACATATTCGGCTTCTGCTGATGATAGAGCAACACAGTTTTGTTTCTTAGAGGACCAACTGACTAACCTTCCACCAAGGAATTGACAGCCTCCGGATCTGCTTTTCCGATCTAATTTACATCCAGCATGGTCTGAATCCGTGAACGCTTGAAGTTTGAAGTTATCTCCGATTGGATACCATAGTCCCATGGCTTTAGTTCCTTTTAGGTATTTGAAAATTTGTTTAACTGCTGACAAATGGGATGCTTTCGGAGCAGCTTGATATCTCGCACATAAGCAAGTTGAGAACATAATATCGGGCCTACTGGCAGTTAAGTATAGTAGGGAACCAATCATTCCCTGATATAATTTGTGATCAACCGACTCGCCTTCGGGGTCTGCAAAGAGTGTGTGATTTGTGGAGATTGGAATCTTGGTAGTAGAGCAATTTTCAAAAGAAATTTTCTTCAGAAGTTCATTTGTGTATTTTTCTTGATGTATGAAAATTCCTCGTGTTGTTTGTTTGATTTGAAGGCCTAAGAAGAAGTTTATTTCTCGATTCATACTCATGTGAAATTTTTCTGTCATCACTTTTGCAAATTCATCGACCATTGCTTGATTAGTTGATCCAAAGATAATATCATCCACATAAACTTGTACGATCATGATGTGATTTTGAAGGGATCGGACAAAGAATGTCGGATCAATGACTCCTCTTCTGTATCCTGATTAAACTAGAAAGGTTGATAGTGTTTCATACCAAGCTCTTGGTGATTGTTTTAAACCATATACAGCTTTATTCAGGCGATACACATGATTGGGTCGAGATAGATCTTCAAAGCCAGGAGGCTGTTGAAGATAGACTGTTTCTTGGAGATCACCTTGAAGAAATGCACTTTTAACATCCATCTGATGTACAATGATGTTTTTATGTGCGGCATAGGCTAGGAAGATCCGAATGGCTTCTAGTCTTGCTACTGGTGCATACGTTTCGTCATAGTCAAGTCCCTCAATTTGACTGTAACCTTTGGCTACTAATCTGGCTTTGTTTCTGACTACAGTGCCCATGTCATCAAGTTTGTTTCGGAAGACCCATCTGGTACCTATGACTCTGTGATTGGAGGGTCTCGGAACAAGATCCCAGACTTTATTTCTTTTGAATTCTGACAGTTCTTCTTGCATGGCTTTGATCCAATCGTCGTCGTCTAAGGCATCAAGGACTGTCTTGGGTTCGATTTTGCTGATAAAAGCAGCATAGTGGCATTCATCCTGAATTGATTTCTTTGATCGTGTTTGAACTTTGGATGAAGGATTTCCGATGATTTGGTTCGGAGGATGACTCTGAGTCCATTTGTGTAAGCGTGGAAGAGATGCTGGGTCGGAAATAGGAGGAGAGATATCTTGGATGAAGTCAGTGTCATCAGTAGATGTGTTTTGAATTTGTGATTCTTCGACTGATGTATTTTCATCGGTTACAGGTATAAGAAGCGGTGAATTATTGATTATATCATCAGAAGGTTGGGCTAAGATTTTTTTTGAAAGGATGTTTGCTGATGAAGTGTTTTCTGAAGGTTGATGGTCCCCCTCGGATTGAGGAAACCGATCAACATGTGTAGGGAGTCTCGACTCCCCCTCAGAGGTTGCTAGGTGAAAAGGTTCATTATTTTGTCTAGGAGTGGGGTACTGAGGCTCCTCCAAGATTATTAGAGGGTTTATTGGAGGATCTGCTTGAATTTCAGATGAGGTAGGTTCTGAGGAAGTGGTTGGTCCTGATGCTGAGATGATTTGCTGAATTGCATCAGGAGAATGGACTACTTCGGCTTCTTTTACTGTTTCAGATGGATCAAAGAGTAAGTCGTAATCAATTTCAACTGTATGAATGGGTCGATGTCCTACTGGAACATCATTTTCCATTACATATAGAATATCTTGATTCTTCTTTCTCCATTGGTATTGATCGTCGAATTCTATATCAAAACTTTCTTCTATAACTCGTGTTCTTTTGTTTAGGACTCGATAGGCTACAGATTTTGATGAATATCCCATGAATATTGCTTTATCACTTTTGGGTGCAAATTTTCCCAATTGATCTTTGTTGTTTTTAATGAAGCATCGGTAGCCAAATATATGAAAGAATTTAACATTGGGTTTTTTCTTGTTTAAAACTTCATAGGGAGTCATCTGTAGTCTTTTGTTGATGATTGATCGATTTTGAACAAAGCAAGCAGTTGATATTGCTTCTGCCCAGAAGGTAAGAGGAAGATTTGCAAAGTTCAGCATTGAACGGGCTGCTTCTACTAAAGTTCTTTTTCTTCTTTCGATTACACCGTTTTGCTGTGGTGTGTATGGTGCTGAGAAGTTATGCTCTATTCCTTTGGATGTCAGAATTTCTTCGATTTGCTTGTTGTTGAACTCAGTTCCATTATCACTTCTAATTCTTCTTACAGGAAGTTGAATCTTAAGTTCGATTGAGGTGATAAAGTTTTTGAGTTCTGAGTAGGTGTCTGATTTTAATCTTAAGAAGAACACCCAGGTGAATCGGGAGTAGTCGTCCATGATTACCAGGATATATTTCTTATGATTTATACTAGCAACTGTTGATGGACCATAGAGATCCATATGAATAAGCTCTAGTGGACGAGTAATGCTTGAATTGGAGATTGTTTTGTGAGATTTCTTCTTTTGTTTCCCAAATGTGCATGCTGCACATAAGTTTTCGTTGTCAAACCTCAGAAGTGGCAATCCTCTGACCATTTCTCCAGTTACCAACTGAGCTAGTTTACGATGCCATAACCAACTGATTTCGGAGTGAGCTTTTGTTAATAAGCATAGTCTTGGTTTTCCAGGAAACATAGTGATGTCTAGAGGGAACATATTGATTTGTCTTGGTGATCGGATTAGACATCTGTCTCTGGTACTAGTCATAATATAGCTGAATTCATTGTCAAATTCAACTCGGAGACCAGTACTGACTAGTTGACCTACACTTATTAAATTATGTTTTAGTCCGAGGACGTAGGCAACTTTCTGAATGGTAAAGTTTCCGTTTGTCAGTACACCATAGCCTTTGATGATGTCGTTTGCGTCGTTTCCGAATGTAACATATCCTCCAAAATTGACTTCTCTATAATCCCTTAGAAACTCCAATCTTCCGGTCATGTGCATTGAGCAGGCACTATCAATTAGCCATTCATCATTCTGCTCTTCCGTGCTAAAAGCCTGAAAAGTTAAACAGTTATTTTGGGCATCCAAACTTGTTTGGTCCCATTTGTTTTAGTAGGCATGGAAGATTTGGTGAGAGTTTCTGTTTTAGAGGAAGAACTTGATTCTGAGGTAGGAGATTTTATGATCCATTTTTGAACAAATCTTTTTAATGGTTTTGAGGAGTAGATATTTGTATTTTTGAAAGTGTTTGAAGTGTTAGTCATAATTGGTTCAGAATAGTGTTTGCAACAATGGCAACAAATATTATTTTGTTGTCGTTTTAAAATTTTCGGAGTGATATCAGGACGATTATAGTTCTGAGATCGGGTTCCGATGACAGTTGTCGTTTGTTTGTTGCTTTTGAAGATTTTTGTAAAAGATATTTTTGGTTTCAAGAATTCAATCACTGGCTGCTTAGAAGTGGATGGATCTTGTTTTGTTTTTGAATTTCTTGTTAGTTTTGGAAATTCTGAGTTGTAATCCTTTTTTCTGATGGTTTGAAATTGTTGAATGGGTTTGATGTTTGGAGTCGGAAGTAATCCCTTGTGGATATACTTTCGGAATGTGGAAAAAGTAGATCTCTGAGTATGACTAGGAAAGTTGAGAGTTGGATTAGCTTCCGACAGCTTCTTAGTGTAGAAGCATTTCTTCTATTCAAGTCGAGCATGTGATCGAGGTGATCGAATATCTTTTCTGTTTAGAGTTGGTTTTACTCCTTGACTGGTTAAATTCTTTCCTTTTCCTCTTTGAAAAATTTCTCTTGGGGAAGAGTCAGATAAAGAATCACTTAAAGAGTCTATCTCTTCATGATTAACTTTAAGATTTTTGAGCGAAGTTGTGATTGGTTTTTCTGAAAAACTATGTTAAGATGTATCTTCGGATGACTTGGATTCGGAACACCAGGGTTCAGAAGTCATCTTGGAGAGGTCACCAACATTAGGGTTTCTGATTTTTATTTTTTCAAAATTTTTATTTGTAATGATATTGCTTGGGGACGACTTCATTTCAATTTTCTCATCAACTATCTTTTGGTCTGAGTTTTCCGAGATTTTGGAAGTATCTTCTAAAAGACAGAGTTGCTGAGATTTTGATGAGTTATTTGTGACCGTGGTCATTTGTCTAGGCATGAATGGGACTGAAGATATAGACAATTTACTAATTTCGGCAGTGTCTGCTTCTGAAAAGTATGAGAAGGGAATGTTGACTCCTATTTTTAACTCAGAAGTGGCATTTTCTGATTCAAAATCTGGAGTTTCAGAAGAGTTCATGGTTGTGTCTTTATCGTGTTTATCATCATATTCATTTGATGGATATTGAAAGAATGGACTTTTTCTGTTGTATATAGGATAATTTTTATTTGTGGTTTTTCTTGCCCATCCCCAATTGAAAGTATTTTCTGAAGAATTAATATTGGCAGGAGATTTGAAAATTTCAGTTGCATGATACAACTGATCTATTAATTTGTTTAACCTTACATTATCACTTCGGGCTAAATCCCTTTGTGATGTCAAAAGCTGATTTGAGTTTTCTAACAAAGTTCTAGAGGTTTGTTCGATCTTCAAATCAGCAGTAAGCTTGTCACAAAATAGCTTTTTATCTTCTAGTCTACTTTTCAACTTTAACACCTCGTCATACCCATCATCTCTTTCTTCCAACACCCGCTGATATGCCGCTAGGGCATCTGCACAAGTGTTAGAAATATTTTCTAGAGCAGGTTCTAGATTGTTAGAGTAAATTTGATGTGTATGTAGCATATTACGTACCTGTTCTATGATGCTGACACCTTTTCCTGTCTTGTGATTGACCATGAAGGCATAGTTCTTTGGTGTGTACGAAGATGAGGATTCTGCGATGTTGTTATGGTGTTTAGAATTTGTCAGACCTGGGATTGGAGTTTCTCGATTTGCTTGTACCATCATACATTCTCCAAATCCTTGTCCTCGTTTTCTTTTGTTTTCAAAATGTTCATCATCATCTCCTGAAGACCATATTTCCACATTTCCAGATGCTATGAATGCTTTGACTTCTTCTTCTTTTGCCTTTGGATAATTTCTTGGTGCTCCGCAGTCAGCAGGATAATGCCATAGACCTCCGCAGTTGTGACATTTGATCACCTCTGATTGTTTTGTTTCAGCAGTTGGAACAGGGTTAGAGCTTATAACGGAATCTGGCTTTGTTTTTTCTTGGTGTTGATCTTCCGGTTTCTGGTAATAATGATTGGAATTCTGATGTCCTCTTTGATAGTTGTTTCTGGATTGAAATCCTCCATTTTGATTTGTGGGACGATAGTTCTTTTTGGTGTTAGAGTAGGATGGTATCCTGTTAAATTTTTGGCTTATCAATGCGATTTCGTGTTGGTATGCTGCTTCTTCGGCTTCGTCGTATTCTGAGTAGTGAGAGTCAGAAGTTTGTACTGGTGCTGGTAGTGCAAGGGTAGGAGATTTGGATTGGATGGATGGTTGGGAGATTGAAGATGATATGTGTTGCTTTGTTGGATTTTGATAGTTTGAAGGGTAAGAGATTTGTGGTTGAGAAGGATGGTATGAAGGTATGGAGTTTGTTTTTTGAGACTCAGTATTTTGGGTTGCAATGATCTGAGGGTTAATGATGTTTGAAATGGCTTGTTGCTGAGGAATGTTCTTTGTCTGATGGTTGTGCTCAGCAATTAAGGCCAAAGGTCCTCCAAGTTGAAGTTACTGATTACCTTTGATATCTCGTTCTTGTCCGATAAGATTGTTGTATAGTCGGTACATGTTGAATGTTTTTAATTTGCCAGAATCTTGAAGAATCATCTTGACGAATACCCAGTCTTTTCCTAACCCTTCAAGAAATCGGAGGTTGATCTCTTGATTGGTTCTTTCTGCTCCTGAACTTAGGAGTTTGGTAACGATTATGGAGAACCGGGTGAATGCTTGACTTAGGGATTCTCTGGCAAATGTTGAAAAGTGCGTGTAGTCTGACACACTTGACACCAACTTTTGATCTTTTTCCTCTTCTGTTCCTAGGAACATGTTTTGAAGAAGAACCCAGATCTGCTGAGCTGTAGTACAGTTTTGTATGAGATCGAAGAGTTCTGGTGGTATTCCACATTGAATTTCAGTGAAGGCGATTTGATCATTGTCCATTTTCTCAATGTCCAAGGGGGTTAGCCTTGGTTTAGAAGTGCCACCTAGTGCTTCTTCAGCTGTGTTTGGCCTGGGAGTAAAGGTTGGAAGATGAGGACCTTCTTCAACCGAACGCCAAATGTCTTTGCCTTTGGCTTTGAGATAGTTGCACATACGAGATGCCCAGCCATTGTACTCAGTAGGAATGAGTATGGGGGCTCGATTAGAGCTTCCAACGCTGTTGGCAACGTTCAACGAGTAGTTCATCTGCATTGTGAAAGAAGAGAATTTCGAAATGTTTTTACGAGAAATGTAAGTGAGCTACAATAGCATGCAAAGATCCACAGAGGATTCTAAGGTTGTTGCTTCAGCCAGGGTTTTGAGCAAACTGGACACTTAGAACCTTATAGACAGCTATTCATGCTCTGATACCAATTGTTGTCTCCAAATATTCTAAGTAAATGCGGAATAAGAGATTGCGGAAATTGAGAGTCCGAAAATATAAGTTTCGGAGAGGGACAAGTCCGAAGACTTAAGATGGATGCGGAATTATAAATAGAAGTTAATACTTAGAACAGATCTTAATAGCTCAACAATAAATAATAAAGATAGACATTTAAGTAACTTGGAAATATAAAGACTTAAAGTAAGAGTATTAGAGATGAGAGAGAGAATTGAGAAATGCAGATGATAACATAAGAGTTGATGGAATGAGAGGATGTATTAATAAGAGAAAGTGTTACATAAAGTCTCTCTAAACCATGAGGACTGAAGATGAACTTGGTCTCCCTTTTATAGACTAAGGGAGGACCTTCTGGTATTAACCTATGGACTAAAGAGGAGACAACACGTCTCTCTTTAGTCAGATAAGAAGGGTAAATCTATTATTATAATGCAATGTCAGACTAGGGTGGCTTGTCTATAATTTAATAATGCCCTAAAGTACAATAAACATGCTTCTAGATGACCACGCTTGATCTAGTCTAATCATAACCTATAAGTTGACGTGCTTATCCTTTGCCTTATCTCTTAGATATTCTTTGGTCTTCAGTCTTCTTTGTTGAATGCTTAAGTCTGATATTTCCAATGATATATTTATGTTGACAGTCCAAAATCCTGAGTGGATTTCGGAGTCTTGGCTGATGTTATCAGAGTGTATCTGGAAATAGTTATGCATGTTCTGACTTTCTGACTTGGTTCTGAGTATGATCTTCTGAGCTTAGTCTTCTGAGTGACGTTACTGAGTTTCTCCGAAAGGGTGGAGTCCGAAATTCAATACTGAATTTCGGATAGAGACATGTAATCAAAGTACATATTATCAGAGGCAACATATATGATAAAATATTGTTCATTACTTAAAAGCATTCAAGTGAAAATAAGTTCATTCCATCAATATAGATAGTTTGATCATACAACTCCAAAACTTATCAAACTACGAGTTGGTCAACGATAATTAGCACTAACACTATATATAGTTATAAAGTGGTGAGAATTTCACCATGTCGTAGGTTAATTTTCAATCTCGTCTTTATTGTTTTAAAATGATGAGAACTTTACTATTATATATATATATATATATATATATATATATATATATATATATACATATTTATTTATTTATTTATTTATATATTTATATATCCATTTCCCGCGATAAATGTGTATGCTTCTCACTAAAATTATTCTTTATATATATATATATATATATATATATATATATATATATATATATATATATATATATATATATATATATATATATATATATATATATATATATATATATATATAGGATCAAATGTTGATCACCTCTTATAATGGTGGCCATTAAAATCATTGTGGATCAAGATAAACTAAATCCTTACACCATATTCATTTGGAACTCTCAACTTTTCATCTTAGACTACTTTAATGTGTATTTGTAACTCACAACTCTTCATATTATGCTAATTAATTGTTTTTGCTCATTTAAAATATTTTTCCTATATAAAAACTATTCCACACTTGATTACTTTAACTTACTTCTCTTTAATTTTTGTTTTTGTTACCTAGAATGTATGCATGAGAGCTCAACAATGTCATATGCTTATTTTTGTCTTGGGTATATATAGTTATAAAGTGGTGAGAATTTCACCATGTCGTAGGTTAATTTTCGATCTTGTATTTATTATTTAAAAATGATGAGAACTTTACTATGTTATATATATATATATATATATATATATATATATATATATATATATATATATATATATATATATATATATATATTTGGATTAGGTGTCTAAGCCATGACTTATAATTGTATTTATCTTATTAATAGAAGCAAAGTCCATTTGGGTTGCCCTCATAGCTAGAGGTTTGGTAAAGAGTTCAGTAGAGAGAAAGGTTGATTTATTAAATGTTTAATAAATCAATAGAAATAAAATAAATAGTTTATTAATATATATTAAAGTGATGATATATTAATTAGAAACTATATTAATTAATTAGAAATTAATCTAGAATTAATTGGATTTAATTTAGTGATTAATTTAATTAATTAAAAGTGCAGGGACTGGTTTTGTAATTACTCAATAGTTGGGTGATCACTGGCTAGGTGGAAGGACAGTTGGCAAAATTAAGAGTGGCACACTCTTAATTTTGAAACCCTAATTAGGGTTTTTAGAGGCTTGGTCCAAATGGGTAAAAGGCTTGTCCATTAGAGGACTCCTCTAGGGTTTTGATTGTCACCACCTGGAGGCTATAAATAGAGCCTCCTGGTAACCCTAATTCCACGCCACCGTCACTCTGTCTCTCTGGAATTCACTGCTCCTCTATTGCTCTTGGGTGTGATCTCATTTGAGGAAGGACACTTGTGCTGCTGGCTTCAAGATTAAAATGAAATGTTGGTTTTTCTTATTTATTTCTTTAGAAATTTATTATTGGCCTTTAGGTTTTTGTTACATGTTCAATGATAGAAAAACATACATCCTTTCCTAGGTTGCATGTGAACATAGGATTATTATTTCATAGATTGCAGAAAACCTTTCATTGGTATCAGAGCTTTGGCTGTTTTTCTTATTGAATTGCTGTAACTTCTTTATCTGATAAAGGATTTTTTTCGAAAATTAAACCCTTTGATATAGCCTAATCGATTTTGTGGCTAGGGTTTCAGAAACCCTAGCCTCCACACCTTATCTGCGAAATTCCTGCTAGGGTTTCAGAAGGTTTCTTATTTTTGGTAATTTCGAATAATTAATAAATGGAAACCTTAAACCCACATGCTTGCAATTTTCGAAATTAAAGGGTTTAAGATAGGATTAAATTAATTTGATTAATTTGTGATGCATATCTAGATTTAATTAATTTAATTAATTGTTTAATTAAAAGATAAATTAAATCATTTAAAGGTTTAAATTTAATTTTAAAATTAAAGAGTTAATTTCAGAAAATTAAAAGATTAATATAACACCCGAGACCGATTTATAAATATTTATATATTAATTTGGTGGCTTAAGTACGAAAAATGAGACTTAAACGTATTTATATGTGTGTGGGGGTGTAATGTTTGCAAGTTGGTGTACTAGTTGTGCCAAATTGGCAAACTTTTATGTATAAATATGGCAAAATCGAATTTTTCTCAAATCATTCCCGAATTCTCAAGAACATGCTATAGTGCGCGAATGATCCCGAGAGATTGAACTGTTTGATCGTCGTGAAATTTGGACAGAGGATGCAGGAGATAAAGATGAAGGTTTTGACCGGAGAATTTGTAATTCTGATGGCAGGAAGTCGAGATATAGTCGTTCGATCGGAACTGCAGAATTGAGGTAAATTTGCTGTTATTGTAAAAATCACTATACACCGTAGAAGTATCGGTTTGATGTGAAACTAGTGCCATATTTTCAGAAATCGAGTCTAGTATATTTGTCCACAGAGGTGTGAAGCGTGATTCTGCCTCTAACCAATGTCGAATATGCATTCTTCACATATAGGTCCAATTTGGATAGATTTGATATGCAATCTTGCAAAAATCATAGTAAATTGTAGAAAAATCATTTGGGGTTGATATTGGTGTCCCTGGAAACATAAAAATGAGTAGTTTTCTATCAAATTGAAATCTTTAGGAATAAATGTTCTGAGGTCGAGTAAAAAGGATCGTGAACAGGAGTCAAACTTCAGGAAAAAATGAATAATTTCTATAAAGTTGATATTGAAGTTATTTCCTTCAATTTTATGACTTAAGCTTACAAGAAGGGTACATACATGATTCATAAATATTTATAAATGTGTGAAAACCTAATGTAGGTTGATTGAGGGTGATGATGCTTGGTTAGGAAATTGGTGGCTATAGTCCCTTTGGTGGACAAACTACACTTTTGGGTGAGTAACTCCACTCAACTTGATTGGTGTTATGTTGTGTGTTATATTTGTGTGATTATATATTTGTATATATCATATTGTGGTGCTAGAATTTATTTACCTTGGTGATCGATAGAATAATGACCCTATGTGTTAACATAGGTAAAACTCTCTTATTAGTTGTTCCTATATATCAGTGGTCTAATTATAGGTGGTTATATTCGTTGGTGTCTTACCTGGTGTTTAATGGTTGTATAACCATTGTCTACAATCATATGGTGTAATTCAAGATGGATGATAACGTGTAACCGAGTGATGGTGGATCTACAGGTTAGTGAAAATCCCAAGATTCTTCGGTGAACCTTTTCAATACCGGTGCTAATTATAATATGGTGTCTTACACGTATGGTGATTCAGATATTATGATATATCTTATTGGTGTTGAATTTTCAGGTGATATTCCATTGGTGAAACCTCTATGTGTGGTTTGGCTTTTAAAGTTTTCTTATAAACTGTATCATGGTGCAGTAGAGTTATTCACTAAGCATTTTCGCTTACGTTGTTTTGTTTTGGTGTTTTGCAGGTATTAGGTGTAGTAACGCCCGGCTGGATCGTGGAACGATCTGTAGGTATCTTCTTGTCGCTTCCTAGACATCGAGTATTGAATTTGTAAAACCAATATTTTGTACAGTTTTATGTAAAAGTTGTAAATACTCGATGTTGGATTTTGGGGCGTTACAATTAAACTCGTAATATTTTAAAAGGTTTAAAATACATCTTATATATATTAAAATTAAAAGTTAATATTATATGTATAAGCTAAACTGGTTAGTCAAATCAATAGTAGGCCTCATTCACAAAACTGGTTTATAAAGAGGGTATAAGGAGACTGCCTATAAAATGGTGGTCTAATGGGTGTTCACTCTCACCCACTGCTCTCCTGATCAGTGGAGTGTCGTTAGCCGAACGTGTTTGATAGGACTGCTTAATCTCATTAAAAGTATAATGTTATTAATGAAAGTACTAGAACAGCTTTATAAAATCCGAAATCTAGTTACTTTAGGAAAAATGTGAAAAGATGCTAACCCATGAAATTGCACATTACACTTTATGAGACATTAGTGGAGCGTGTGTGGTTAACCGGCACACTAATAGGGGCTTATAAAGAGTGGTAATGGGTTTCTCATGATTTATCATTGTTGATGGAGCGTGTGTGGTTAACCGGCACGTCAATTAGAGATGATAAATAACATTGAGGTTACCGAGCATATTTGCATGGTTATTCACATCTAGTTTGTGATCCTCGGCATCCCAGTCACAAACAGTAGAGCATATCTGAGATTAATCATGCCATTGAACAGTTCACTGAATCTCACAGATCTAGGAATTTCATAAGATTGAAACTGATAACTGTATATCTACCTTAATGACCATTATGTTGTGATTACGACATCCTTCTTCACACCATAGTTGGGGTATTTTGGATCCTAGCCTTGTTAAATAATAAATTGGGTAATTATTTAAAAGGATTAAAATTAAACAAACAAATTCAAATTTTATATATGTCTAAAGATAGTGTCAATTCTCCACCTTATCCTCCTTCACCCATTTCTAAGAGCTTCAGAAAGCACCTGTTAAATATGGTAAGGCTGACTGGCCTGAACTATGTGGTATGGCCTCTGAAATAGAGAATGGTTCTTAGTTTTGATGGCATACCATATCAGATTGAGTGTCCGTTCCCCAAAGCATGGCATCACACAGCAGCTTGTGATGAGCATGGCTCATTGACTAGGGATTTCAAGGAAGATCGTTGCCTCATGCTATTGATCATTGACCCCGAGTTCCGCAGGGATTTAGAATTCCTGCGGTCAGGTAAGTTAGCACAGCTGATTGAGGAAATGTTCGGAAAACAGGTTGAAAAGGGACGAGCTAAGATCTTCAAAAGGCTTGAAGTGTGCAAGCTTGAAGGAAGTAGCACCCGTTTGCATGTTCTCTAGTTTGAGCGATACATAGGCAAACTATATAAAATTGGTTACCCCTTTTGATCGGGAGTTATTAGCTCGACTCGCTGATCTGTTCATCCAGATGTACAGGAAGGGAAACCAGGGTAAGACTATCATGGGAATGCATTCAATGTTGACTCTGTATGAGTCGTTCATGGAGAAGCATAGTTCCATTGATTCAGCTGCTTCGGGATTGAGTCCAATAATAAGGCACATCAAGAAACGATCCATATCGTCTGGACCAGTTCATCGATGTCTCAAATTGGGAATCCACAAAATGGGACACAGTCATAGAAAGATTGGAAAAATGCTCCGAAGCCAAACGGCTTGGCAACTCAAGAATATCTTAAAACTCAGAACTCCTGATCCTTAATTCCTTGATACAGGATGTGTTTCTCACATATGCTCTGTATGCATGGATATGATGTGAGATGTTGTTGCATAAGGAGCGTATTCAGATTGGATCTGAAGCTCATGCAGTTTTGGAGTTTAGTTAGATATTATGATATTGTTGTTAGCTTATTAGATGCGTGTGACATTGTCTGTCATATAGTACATTGTTCGAGGATATTTTTAGTTTTATAAAATGGTGTATTTCTTTTAATACATGTTGTTTAAAATTATCCTTGAAATGTTGTATGAGTGTGATAATTGCATGAATGGAAATAACTTGAATGTTGATACATCCAACGTGTTTGGATTCAGGAATTGTGTCCTCTATGATTGTTAAAGTAAATTTTATAAGGATCAATTCAACCAAAGGTCCAGTTGGACAAGACTTTGGAATCATTTGACTTAGAGTCACATGATGAATTGAGTTCTTAATAAAATCATATGTGGCAAGAAATGAATCACCCAAAGATCTAGAGGATAGGATTTTGGGATCAGTTGACTTAGAGTCAGGTGATGATTGCATATCTTGAACAAAATTAACAAAGTCATAAATTTACATTGAGATGTAAAGGACATTAAGATTTTGATCAACGGACACACTAATTAATGTGTATTGCTCGAGTATTTGAACAGAACACAATTAGTTATACTTCATAATTATTTGCCAATCAGTTTGACAAATATGGCCTTGCTTATCAGAATACACGATTGATTGAAACCTTGAACTGTTCAAGGACTTCAAAGGAAGTATAAGATCAACTGAACCTAAGTGACATCATAAACTTGGAAAATGTTTCACAGTTTATTCTCTTCCAAGAACATTAATGGTTATAATGTGTCTGAGGGAAGATGATGGAGCATTGATCGAAATAGTTTGATCCTCGATGTATGAGATACATCTTCAATTAGTTTCTGATGAATTGATATTCAACCAGTCAGACCATAGAAACCATATTCCGACCACATCTTAGACTAAGTAGGTTATGCAGACACTTTCTGAAATGTAAAGCTGGGATCGTCCCACTTGTACACAGAAAGTCCAGGGTCATGTAGCGTTCGTCCAAACCTCATGACTAGCACGTACCTGAACAACAATGTTGTTTCATTGGCTATCCCGACTGTAACTGTGAAAGAAGAGTTCTTTTGGAAAGGACCCATATTCTAAGGAAACAGTAGGAGTAAGAATAATCTTGAATGAGTTCAGGATTAGCCAATTGAAATAACCTTTAGTCATCTCTAGGCCTTGACCAGGAATCGGATTCCTGTTAAACCCGACATACTCTTCTCTTAACCAGTAGTATTGGTCACCGTCATAAGATGTTATGATCGCGGTGACATATTGATTAGTGGTAAAACACTAAAGTTGGCACGGATTAGCAATCCTACTACTTGGAAGCATTGGTGAGCCCGGTTGCTGCCAAATAAGAGAACCTTAGGGCGAGACACAGTCTATATGACAATTCGATTGATTTTACACCTGGTCTAAGAACCAGTAGGAGTAATTTGAATCATCAAAAGAAAGCAACATAGATAGATCAAAACTCTGCCAATATGATTCATTATGAAAAACTTAATAGAAATACAACGTGCTCAAGTGGTTGTGAACATCTATGAGATAGATCAAAACTCTTCCAATATGATCATGATGAGATTCAAACTGCATAGCCATAGGAAAGGAGTTTCCTATCATTGCAAAGTGTGATGACTTGGCATGAGAGATATAAAGAAGGTGCAACATACTCACATAGTTCACAGACATCTATCGGATAGATGAAATCGTCAGTATAGACCTAGCCATTGTAAGCATGATATTGATAAGATTCAAGATGCATGAGAAAGAGTATCCGAAAGGAAATAGTTTTCTCGAAAGTCATGACACAGATAATCTCTAGATTCCGAAAGCCTTTGGAATAATATTAGATCGAGTTCCACGAGCTTTTTGGATCAATCAGAAGTGTCATGAACATGTCCTGATGACTTAATGCTTGGAGCATAGTAAGTTAGATTCAGGATATAGTCTGGCTGGGAATACTGGATGGATTTTTGAATACACGTGAGAAATCATCGGGAAATAGTTCGGGTGAATGTGGCAATAATAATTTGAAAGGAGTTTCAAATCGGTAATTATTAACATCAAGACGTGGTGCTTAAGGACTTCATGGTTAAAGAGTTTCGTTGGTATTCTAATGGAGCGCGTGTGGTTAACCGGCACATCGTAACACCTCGAAATAGTCTTAGGGTGCAGTCATGAAGACTAAAAGACCCCGAGAACCATGGAAAGTCGCAGCACACGTCACCAGAATGGAGTCGTAAGGGAGAAAAGACAGAATGAAAAATTGAGATATCGTCGGAAGAGTATCCGATTGGATTATCTGCAATGAAGTGTGTCAGTGTAAGAAACTTTTGAAAACATAGAAAAAGTAAAATATTCATGTAGACAAAGATATAAAACTTGAATTAAAAGTTTAAAAGAAATCTAGAAATCGATAATAGTTTTATGACAAGATCCGACTTGGTGATTACCTCGTGGAGACTTGGTAATTAGCAGGAGTAGCTGCCAGTCAGATCTTTATGTTTCGCTTTCGCATGTTTTGCTTCCCGAATAAATTAATTTTTCAGAAGGTCCACAGTCGCTCATACTTTGGGAAGTAAGTAATGAATCAAGACTATCATGAATTGGTTTGTATATTGTCTAAGGTGTTAGACATAGCAATAGGATTACTACAACGTTCATGAGTACTTAGAAATTGAGATTTGAGTATTGGATAAACCCGCACTCAATAGATTGCTTCATGGATTATATCACAAGCAATGTTGAGAGGATAATATCTTATGATCTTAAAGTAGAGACAGATGAGTTATAATTTGCAAGGCAGTTGTTCATTGATAATACAAAAACGCGTCGGTAACTCGATGTTATAAAACGTGTTGTTGTGAGTAACTTGTCTAGTAAAAGATATAAGCATATGAGTCAAAGCTTATTCGTCCCTTGACCCTGATGGGAAACAGATATCTGTAGGCCTCTCGATGATTTTAAAGTTGACTAAAGTGCTAGCCAGCCAGGACTGAATTGATGTGTTCGATTAGCAGTCTTAAAGTCATATGCAAATCAAAAATCGAGAAACAGCGTATCGGACCAAGATTGATCTTAATCCATGTCTTGAGTCTGAAAATATCTTGTTGGACGGAGGATCATATGATCACTTATCTATAGACAGAACTGACTAGGTCAGAGTACGGCAGCAGTTTCTAGGAAGCTGAGATTCGTTGATTAATCTGAAGATAAATAGACAATTAAAGTCATAGACTTATCCAAGTGGGAGACTGTTAGATTAGGTGTCTAAGCCATGACTTATAATTGTATTTATCTTATTAATAAAAGCAAAGTCCATTTGGGTTGCCCTCATAGCTAGAGGTTTGGTAAAGAGTTCAATAGAGAGAAAGGTTAATTTATTAAATGTTTAATAAATCAATAGAAATAAAATAAATAGTTTATTAATATATTCAAGTGATGATATATTAATTAGAAACTATTTTAATTAATTAGAAATTAATCTAGAATTAATTGGATTTAATTTAGTGATTAATTTAATTAATTAAAGGTGCAGGGACTGGTTTTGTAATTACTCAATAGTTAAGTGATCACTGGCCAGGTGGAAGGACAGTTGGCGAAATTAAGAGTGGGCACACTCTTAATTTCAAAACCCTAATTAGGGTTTTTAGAGGCTTGGTCAAAATGGGTAAAAGGCTTGTCTATTAGAGGACTCCTCTAGGGTTTTGAGTGTCACCACCTGGAGGCTATAAATAGAGCCTCCTGGTTACCCTAATTCTGCGTCACCCTCACTCTGTCTCTGTGGAATTCGCTGCCTCCTCTATTGCTCTTGGGTGTGATCTCATTTGAGGCAGGACAGTGGTGCTGCTGGCTTCAAGATTAAAATCAAAGGTTGGTTTTTCTTATTTATTTCTTTAGAATTTTATTATTGGCCTTTAGGTTTTTTTACATGTTCAATGATAGAAAAGTATAGATCCTTTCCTAGGTTGCATGTGAACTTAGGATTATTAGTTCATAGATTGCAGAAAACCTTTCATATATATATATATATATATATATATATATATATATATATATATATATATATATATATATATATATATATATATATATATATATATATATATATATATATATATATATATGAAAGGTTTTCTGCAATCTATGAACTAATAATCCTAAGTTCACATGCAACCTAGGAAAGGATCTATGCTTTTCTATCATTGAACATGTAAAAAAAAACCTAAAGGCCAATAATAAATTTCTAAAGAAATAAATAAGAAAAATATAGATGAAGGTTCAAATGAGAACAAAATTATAAGTTCAGAACATGAGAGCAAATCTCAGCCTTTAATATTAGAAAAGCAGGCGCGTGTTCTTTTTTATGTGTTAGAGGGTATTTTGGTAAATCTGCATTTTATATTCGACGCATGGATTGAACGATAACAGCGTTGCTTCTTTACATTCAAAGTTCGTATCTTTTTTCCGATATTGTTGCCATAAAAGACGATTTTGATTTTGATCCTGATATTCATTCTGTTTTTGTTCTGATTCATACGGATATACATTAGATTTCATAAACATGAGCTTGCGATTTCGTATTTTTGTTCTTCTAGGCGTTTTTTCTTCTGATTAAAGGCGATTTCGTATTTTTTGCGATTTCATCCTGATATACATTCGTTTTTTCTTCTGATTGATCCTGATATACAATCTATTTCGGATTTTTATCAACGATTCAATCGTATTTGATATTCTGATTCGAGGACAACTAGTGAGAATACAGATCACGAGGATTCAAGCATATTTGAGTTTCTGTATCAGCTTTTCGGGTTCGATTGTGTTAGTTCAGATGGATAACTATGTTGATGATGTTAATATATGTACAAACGATATCTGAAGATGAGGGTACAGATGATGAGGATTCAAGTAAATACGGTCAGAATTATGGTGTTTCAGGTAAATACTATTAAAGTTTTATAATCATATGTGATTATATATGTGAATTTTTTGTAGTAGTTTTATTTTGAATCATATGTGATTATATATGTGATGGTTTGTAGTAGTTTTATTTTTGAATCAAATCAAATCATATGTGATTATATATGTCGTTTATTGGGAATCAAATTCAATCATTAAGTAAAGATAATTGTTGTAATTTTCAGTAATCATATGTGATTTTTTCAATAGTCATATTTGATTTTTTAGATCAAGACTCTGAATAATGATATATTATTTACGAATTTAAGTTGTAACTCATATGTGGTTTATTGTGAATCAAATTCAATCATCAAGTAGAGATAATTGTTGTAATATTTGAGTAATCATATGTGATTTTTCAGTAATCATATGTTACTTTTTAGGGCAAGAATGTGTATAATCATATGTTATTTACGTATTTAAGTTTGTAACTCATATGTGGTTTATCTTGAATCAAATTTAATCATTAAGTAGAGATAATTGTTGTAATTTTGAGTAATCATACGTGATTTTTTTCAGTAATCATATGTGATTTTTATGAATTGAATATTTTTTATGTCATTTTACATGTGATTAATCAGGTGAAGATTGTAGTTCTTTTATTAATCAAACTGTAGTACTATGTTGTCAACAAGTGGTGTAGTGTACAATAACGAGGTTCCACATAATGTCAAACCGGATGTTCCCAAAGAATTTAAACTGAATTCGTTAATGAGATTCAAAAGTGTTGATGCTGCAATTGAGATGTATAGAAGTTATGCAGAGAAGGCTGGTTTTGATGTTCGTTTAAATACACAAAGGAAAGTTGGTGCGATTGTAAAGCATATATTTTTACTTTGCAGCAGGAGTGGAAAACTAGGACAAAAATCAGTTGATACCAAACGTAACACAACATACAAGTGTACAGATTGTAAAGCAAAGATTGTTGTCAAGCTTGTTAAGGGAACTAGTGATTACAAGTTTGATAAATTCAAGGAAATGCATAACCATGAGCTTGAAGATATACATCATTTAAGAAAAACAAGAGAATTGCCATTCTCGGACATGGAGTATATTTTTCGGTCTTCGACAGCAAAAATTGGTGCAACAAAGGCATACAAATTGAAGGAAACCTTGATGGGCGGCTTTGAGCATGTAAAGGGTAAAGTTGGTGATTATAAAAATTTTAAGAGAAAGATCGGTTGCATTATAGGGTACAAAGATGCTCAAATGATTGTTAATAAAATGATGGAGCGGAAAGACAACTACCCGAATTATTCTTTTTATTATAGATGTGATAACAACAAGGTGTTGAATGCAATATTTTGGGCCGATGAAACAGAAAAGGCTTATTACAGTGAATTTGGAGATGTGATGTCACTTGATGCTACATTTCGAACAAATAAGTAAGTTTTCACTGTTCTAAATCATTTGTGATTTTGTATAATATGTTTTTGATTATATGTGATTTTTTATTTTTGTATGGAAAAACAGGTATGGATTGGTTTTTGTTCCATTTACTGTGATTAATCATCATAAATCATCTGTTACTGTTGGAGCTGGTTTACTAAGCACAGAAACCGTTGATTCATATAAGTGGTTGCTTCAACAATTTATGAATGCTCACAGAAAAGAACCAGTAATGGTGTTAACGGATCAAGATGCAGCATTAAAGCAAGCAGTTGAATCTGTTTTTCCAAATTCAAAACACAGATTGTGTATGTGGCATATCATAAAGAAACTTCAATCAAAGTTATGTTATTATTTTTGTTTAATCACATGTGATTGTAAACAAAACATTTTAATTTTATGAAGTTTTTTTTTGTGCAATTACATGTGATTTTATAAGCAATTGGTTGACTCGTATATGATTTCATGATTATATGATGTATAATCATATGTGATTGTGTATGTGGTTTTACAAATTGCATCTATCTGTGGAATTTCTTAAAAACACAGGCTTTAAGAAGCGTTTTAAGAAACTTGTATGGGGCTTGAATATGGAGCCTAATGTTTTTGAGACAAAATGGGATTTGTTAATGAAAGAATTCAATCTTGAAGCAAAAAAGATGATTCAAATATATTTTTAAAATATGAGATTCTTAGATCCTTGCATATTTCAAGGACTTTCCAAAGTGTGGATTGATGAAGACAACATCAAGGTCCGAGAGTACGAATTCTTTTTTTAACTCGTATTCACAAGGCGAAAATTTCCTTGTAAATTTTATGATGAATTATGATAATGCTATTCAAAAACAACGAAATTCGCAATGGGAACTTGATCATAAAACAAAACAAGCACATTATGGAATGAAGTCACCATCCGATATAGAACGACAAGCAGCAAAGATATATATCAGTGCTTTATTTTTTGATATTCAAAAGGAATTGTATAAAGTAGTGTGGTTTTGTGAAGATAAAGAGTCCACGGAGGGAGATGACGTGGAATATTATACTGTTATTCAGAAGAACAAGTGAATAGAATTTAAAGCAACGTTTCAGGTAATTATTGTTATTTTTCATATTTGATTTCTGAATTTTGGAAAGAAATTTTACTCATATGTGATTTAATGATTAGATATATACTAGTATGATCATAAGTGATTACGTTAAATAATTAGTCGTATTCATGTGGGATTTCTGAAAAAGAATGTTCAATCATATGTGATTATTATATATGTAACATGTTGAAATAAGAATGTTTAATCATATGTGATTATTATTATTGTAACAGGTTGAAATAAGAGCCGTTGAAAAGAAAATCAAATACAGTTGTGCACTATTTACACAGTGTGGTATATTGTGCAGACATGCCTTCAAAATATTGATAAAAAAGATTTTAAGGAGATACCTTCAGAATATATTCTAAGACGATGGAAAAAGGATCTTATATATTCGAATCATAAGCTTATTAGAGATCGTTTTGACGAAAGGGATGCTGAGGTTACAAAACTTGTGAATGAAGCATTCTTTACTTTTCAATCATGTTTGGATATCTTTAGAGATGATAAAGAGAAGATGGCATCTTTTTTTCAGAAAACTAAAGATATGTTGAATGATGTCAAGAGTGATTCTACAAGTGAAGTATCAACAAACAATGCAGATTTAGTTGAAAAGCTTCTTGGAGTTGCAGTTCCAGAAGAGATTTTTGTTCAAGTTCCTGATGTTCAATTTAATAAAGGTTGTGGAAAGAATAGGCTTGTTGGTGAATATGAGAAGTCTATTTTGAAAGCACAGAAGAAGACTAGAATTTGTTCTGGATGTGGTAAAAGAGAGCCGCACAATTTACGTACATGTCCGACAAGAATTGCAAATCAGAAAAAAGAAACAACACATTCAGTCTTAATGATTAATCATATGTGATAGTTTTTTTTAGATGATAATCATATATGTTTTAGAAAAGTTTACATTGTTGAAAACTAATGATAATCATATGTGTTTTTTGGATATTGATATGAATTTAAATATAACATTTTATTTACAAATCACACATGATTAAAAGTTGCATATTTTTATAAAGATAAAAATTAAGATATATGTTTTCGTAATCACATGTTATTTTAAAGAAAACCTTTTAATTTATCAAGTTTTTTTTCTAGTTATTTTTGTGCAATGACATGTGATTTCTGGTTATATATGGTTACAATCACATATGATTATAATCATATATGATTACAAGTTGTATTTTTTTTCTAGTTATTTTTTATGCAATCACATGTGATGTCTGGTTATCTATGTTTACAATCACATATGATTAGAAGTTGTATTTTTATCATTTTAAACAACACATTGTTATAAGTTATACATATTTTTAATAAATCACATGTGTTTTTTGAAATATAAATATGATTTTAGTCTATACCGTTATATAATCATACATGATTTCAAATAGCACATTTTTTAATAAATCAGACATGCTTCAAATAACACAACTGTTTATAAAATTTGCCACATGCAGAACATACATCCTATTAGAAATTGTATTTGCCACATTCAGTAGATACATAAAACATCGTAAAATTACTTGAGAGTTAAGAAATTGTCTGAACACCATTTCATCACAACATATCACAACACCAACCCAACCGTACGATCTTTCAACCTTCACAACACCAAACCATCCCATCCTTCAATAACACCATCCCATCCTTCTTAACGACACCATCCCATCCTTCAATTCAGATCCTTCAACCTCTGTTTAATAATTTGGCTGGCATCTAGCAGATCTTCGTTTCTCTTTGACTTAGGGACCTTGGAGTATTCCCTAGGAACTTCCAAGATATTTTTTTTTATAACGTTTATATAAGACATTATTAATCTATGTGCATATTTCCATCTAACCATGTCCAACAGAGCGTCTTGTAAACCACCCTCTTTCGGAAAACCACAATTGTATTTGCCATCAGTTTGACCTTTATATGTCTCCATGTGTCTCATGGTAAATATCCCACAGTCTGTTTTATTGTTTCTTGTTTTCCAAGGCATGTCCAGTAATTTGATATTCAAATTTGGATTTGACAATTGTTTTGCCTTTGGGTGGTTTACTACATCCAAATATCTTCAAAAGAATTTTTTTTGCATTTAAAAAGAAAAGATAATTTAATCATATATGAATACAAGGTTTTTCATTTTGTTTTATTATTAACAATGTTATGAGATAGTACTTACAAGGTTTCTCAAAACAGGCATGTATTTCCCTTCCATTGTAGCATCTGATACACTGTTGTCAAGGATCATAATTCCTGGGTTCTTTATGTTGAAAACAAACAGAAATATGTGGTCGCTTCGGCATACAGGGAAAAACACTTGTATTTTAAGTAACAATAATGTATAAGATTAGGTTTGATTTGTGATTATATATATATGAAGAGTATATAGAATGATTGTAACAAATCATATATGATTTAACATTAAAATTAGATATGATTGATCATCGTATATGAATATATATGTGTAGAGTATATAAAACGATTGTAAGCAATCATATGTGATTTAACACTACAATCACATATGATTGATCATCAAATATGAATATATCATTATAGCGATACTTACAAGATCAATGTCTTTTAGCAGAATTTTCTCTTTGTCGTTGTGCAAGCAGTCATGAAAATATTTTTTGAACAGTTGATACTGTTCTTCTTCTGCTTGCAAAGCCAGCTTTTCAATTGCTTTTTTGCTTTTTTTCTCTTTTTCAAACTTCTTCTCCTCAATGTAGTTTGTCTAAGGGTTTATAATGTGTGTGTTAGTATAGAATATGAAAAATCACATATAATTAACAATTTATTTATGAATAACTTACTTTCATTTGCATATTAAGAAAAAGTCTGTATGGGGAACTGTTCTGATCTCTTTCAAGCTCATGATGGTTCAAAAGTTCAGCCCAGGAATCAATGACTCCATATATTATATACTCTCCTGGGAACAGACTTTCCAACATGTACCTGTGTACAGTTCTTCCACCTACTGTCGATATCACTTCATCACTGCGAATAGAAAAATCACATATGATTTAATAATTTAATATGAATAAGTTACTGTCATTTACATGTTTAAATTTAATAATTTTAGATTAAGAATCACATCTGGATAACTTACAATACATCCCCTTTTAAGTTGAAAAGCCATTCACTTATCATATCTTCTTCAGCGGTGTTGTTGCTTTTTAGATTTATCACCCTATCCTTAAAGGGTGGTTTCATGCTTGGCCTAGGGTTTTTTGTCTTTTTTCTTCAGGTAAGACAGTTAATATTGGTTGAGGATTAAGAATTGCAGGCCCAACTTGTTTTTCTTTCAGATTTGTTTCCTGAATAATATGTTCATAAAAAAGAACTTTTGAGTATATAATAAATTTAAAAAAGATGACAATCACATGTGATTACATAAACATATAATCAGATGTGATTAAAATATGAATTATAATCAGATGTGATTGCATTACCCATTTGTCGGTTTGAACGTGTTTTATTTGATTTTGATTGGATTCTTCTGGTGGTGTTATTTGACTGATATGAAGGTCAAAACTTGGAATGAATGTGCTCTCTTTTTTTTGTTAGATTCATATATGGTCTTTTCAAAAAATTCAATAACATCCGGTTCATTTAAGAATTGACTCTCTGTGATTGTGTTTTCAATATTATCAACATTGTCTATGTTTTTTAAAAAAGCATTCACCTCTGTTTCTTTTATTTGATCATTCACATTTGTTTGTTCATTCGCTTTTTTACCAGACTGATTTTCTTCATTGATGTTTTCTACAAAACTAAATAAGAAAAGTTAGTTTATAATAATACATGATTAACAAACAAACATATATGATTAAAAATTTCTTTAATACCTTTTGGATTATCTAGAATTTGTTTCACATGATCATCTATGGTTTTGTTTATGTCTGCATCTATTGCTAAGTTTGATAAGTCATTCTAAAACTCCGTATCTCCACTACAGCCAACAGGTTCTTCATTATTTTTTTCACTAAAAAATATGAACAGAAAATTAGTATAATCACAAATGAATTCAATTTTTTAATTTTTTTAATCATGGATGAAGGATAGTTATACTGACCTGTTTCTTCCAAATGTTTGTTCAATATGTTTTGGATTGGTGTACTGAACCGAAATTGACTTAAAGGTTGTTCCTATTCACCACTACTTTTCAAACTTATCAAGATTTCTTCAACATTTTCATCGGAACTTCCCCCAATCCCTTCCTTCTTTTCAACATCCCCTTCATCCTTTTTAACATCACTAACATTCTCATCCCCTACAATCTCCTCAATCTCCTCAATTTCCTCAAGCTCCTAATTGTTTTCAGCAGTTTCATTATTCACATCATTGTCATCATCCTCACCTTCATGACCACCATCTTTATTGTCATTTTCCTCATGACCACCATCATCATTATCACCAGATTCATCAATATGTTGCTTCTTTTGAACATTCCCTTCATCCTTTTCAACATTCTCTTCATTTTCTTCTATACCACCATCATCACCATGATTATCATTTTCTATACCACCATCACGATCACCATCATTATCATCATCATCACTTTCACTATCTACATCATCATCATCATCATTGTCGTCATCACCTTCGTTATCATCAATGTCGTCATTACCTTCATCATCATTGCCATCATCTTCAGTATTTTCATTGTCTTCACCACCATCGACATCGTCATCATTATCATCTTCATCAACACCTTTTTCTTTTTCCTCGTCAATCAACTCAATCATTGCTTTCCAAAATTCCAACTTCATGCTCTGTGGAAACTTGTCCAATGCAGTGTTGACCAAAGATTTTAATTTCTCATTCCTCTTCTCTATCTTCAACAAATATTCCTAAATGAAACAAATGAATATATAAATACAAATTATAATCACAAATGATTAAAGAGAAACATTGTAAATAGAAATATACATCCTCAGTCAAATCTTTCTCAACAAAAGCTTTATTTAGACGTCCTGTGCCAAATTCTCCAAGGACATCTTTCTCAAAATTTTCTCTAAATTTGACTTTTTCAGAAGTCCAGTTGTTGATCACATGACGTGAACGCTCCACAGGCAGACAATCGCATTTCACACTGTCTACGTACAGTAATTGCAAATATAATTAAGAGGATATATCACATGTGAGTTAATACAAGAATGACATATGACTTAAATGTATAGGAGAACAAATTACATGCGAGTTAATAGGACAATCTCATATGAATTATCAACAAATCATATGTGATTATAAAATGTGAAGAATATAAAAAACAGTAACTTCACATGTAAAATATTGGTGATATTTGATTACTGTAAACAATTACATACGACTTAACACGATAATCATATATGATTATTCATTATATATGAATAACATAGAATATAACATGCGAGTTAATATTAAAATCATATATGATTTTGTCATGTAATCACATGTGATTATAAATGTATAGAACATAATAATATTCCTTGTGTTTTTCATTGGTTATTTTTTCCAGTTTATGAGTTGGTTGAATCTATTCATTGGTAGAAAACGTACAAAAATATCTAAGCTATTACTCTCACTTTCACTACAACTAGATTATTTGAATTCATCATATTCAGTAAATATTGATCTTGAAGTTCATAATATCTGCTATATATTTTGAAAATAGTAAACATGCTCTGCTATCATAACAGAAACATGATTTTCTTCAAACTAACTTAGCAAATATCATGAAATTCAAAATCACTTAATATGTTAAAGGCGAGTCATCTAGTTCCGGCAGAAGTGAGAGTGATAGCTTAGATAATTTTGTATGTTTTCTACCAATCAATAGATCCAACCAGCTCAGAAACTGGAAAGAACAACCAATAAAAAACACAAGGGAAATATGTTGGTGATTATTTTATAATCAAAAGTTAGTTAACAGGAAAACCATATATGAATCACACGTTGGAATCATATGTGATTATACATATGTAGAGTATACAAAATTATAGTAAATAACATGGGAATTAGTATGACAATCATATATGAGTTGTCATGTAATCACATGTGATTATAAATGCGAAGAACATAATAATATTCCTTGTGATTTTCATTGGTTATTCTTTCCAGATTGTGAGCTGGTTGAATGTATTAATTGGTAGAAAATGTACAAAACTATCTGAGCTATTACTCTCACTTCCACTAGAACTATATTACTAGTTTTCATCATATTCAATAAGTATTGATAATGAATTTCATTATATTTGCAAGATATTTCAAGATAGTAATCAGTCTCTGCTATCATAACAGAAACATGATTTTATTGAAACTCATATAGTAACTATCATGCAATTCAAGATCACTTAATATGTTGAAGAAAAGTCGTATAGGTGTAGCAGAAGTGAGATTGATAGCTCAGACAATTTTGTATGTTTTATAACAAACAACATATTAAACCAATTCAGATTCTGAATAGAATAACCAATTAAAAACACAAGGAAAATATGTTGGTTATTATTTTATAATCACAAGTGAGTTAACAGGAAAATCATATATGAATTACACGTCGGAATCATATGTGATTATATATATGTAGACTATACCAAAATTATACTAAACAATCACATATGATTTAATAGTATAATCACATATGATTGTTTATCATATATGAATAATATAGAAAATAACATGTGAGTTAATATGACAATCATATATGAGTTATCAAGTAATCACATTTGATTATAAACCTTTGTGTTTTTCATTGGTTATTCTTTACAAAATTGTGAGCTGGTTGAATCTCTTGTTTGGTATAAAAACATACTAAAACATCTCAGCAACCACTCTCAATTCGCTAGAACCAGATTTCTCGTCTTTATTATTGATCTTGAAATTCATTATATTTGCAAGATACTTCAAGATAGTAATCAGCGTCTGCTATAATAACAGAAACATGATTTTCTTGAAACTCATATAGCAACTATCATGCAATTCAATATCATTGAATCTATTGAAGACCATGCATCTGGCTCTAGCAAAAATGAGAGTGATACATCAGATGTATTTGTATGTTTTTATACCAAACAAGAGATCCAACCAACTCACAAAATAGAAAAAATCATCAATGAAAAACACAAGGCAAATATGATTTAACACAATAGTCATATATGATTTGTTATCATATGTGAATAATAGAAGAAATAACATATGACTTAATGAAAAAAATCATATATGAGTTATCATGTAATCACATGTGATTATTTATCATATAAGAAAAAGAGAATTTAAATTAGTAGACATACCACTAAAAATGCTGCTGATCCGACATAAAAGGCTGTTTTGCTTTTTGGGTTAAATGAGTTCTTTGTTTTCACCAAGGAATCAATCAGAAGCTTGCATCAATCCAAATTTGTAGTATTTGTTTCTTTATTGATGTAGTTCAACGGCGTGGTGTTGCATTTGCCCGTTGAGCTTGATTCCAATAAAGCATTCACCAATACTGCTATGAAGTTGAGTTTGAAGTTCATATCGGTGTTTGTTGTCGATACAATTTTGGTTTTTGATGTCTTATAGTCGAACCATTTTCTTGTTTTCGAATTGAGCTTTCAATTCTTCATATGAATTATCACCTTTCTTTCTGTATTCCAGGTCTTCAAATTTTACCTCTCCCATTGGCAAACCAAAGATTGTGTGTACGAATTCCCTTGTCACAGGAATGTTTCCTTTCTTAACCTTGAGTGTGTTTGTTGAGGGGTTGAAATTTTTGAGCCGAAACTTACTCAAGGCTCCTGGAACATCTACCATTTTCATATTTAACAGGGAACCGAATCCCATCTCTTTTACACATTCCTTTTGTTGTTCGCTTATGCTTAGTATAATTGAAAACAATGCACCTGGAGAACACCTATTATGATGTGAAACATGCAATTAGATGAATCACATGTGAATGAGATATGATTAAATTATATAGTAAGTATTAATATTAAGTTGTTCATTACAAATCATATCTGATTAATCATTTATGATTATAACAAAATATATATCAAATCACATATGATCATATATGTTTTAGTCGCATATGAATATAAGTGTAAAGAGCAGCAAATTTTACATGTTTCTGATGGACTCGAAGGTTTTTGGTACTTGTTTTCTCTTTTTATTCAAAGGTTCTGTGGCTTCAGAATCTGAATTTGAATCCACAATTTCTTGTTGAATTTTCTTTTCAGGTTTTCTCTTTTTTGATGAAGAAGGATCAGCTTTATTTGTTTCTTTTTCTATCTTCTTCTCTCTTTTGTCCTTCTTTGTTTTTTCTCACCACTATCTCCAACATCTATAATAAGTGAAAGAAATACATATACACTTTCATTAACCATTTATGAACAGAATACTGCATTATTAATCATATACGATTGATAGAAACATGTAAACAATTATATATGATTTATCAAAATAACATAAATCACATTTGAATTGAACAATACATTTGTCATTTTTTTCTTTTGATCTTCTCTCCTTTACTTTCTCTTTTTTTTCCTTTATTTGTTTGCTCTCCTTTGTTTTTTCCTTTGTTTCCTTTCCTTTTTTTTCTGATATGTATAAATATATATAGTGTTATAAAATCACATATGGTTTAAAGAAAGCAAAGCTATATTTATTAATACTCATAATGTATAACATTAGAAGTGAAATGTACCTTTGTCATTTTTTTTCTTTGGACCGTCTTTCTTTTAGTTGTTCATCTCCTTTTTCTTTTTGTTTCTTTTGTTTTTTTGTGAGATTTTCCTTTTCTTCTTTATCTCGTTTGTCTACTTGTTTATGGGTAAATAAATCAAAGTTATATCATTTATAACTATAAATTAACAAGTAAGGGATAAATCATATCTGAAATGAAGAGTCCCTTTATCATTTTTCTTTTTTGATATTGTTTCATTTACTTCTTCTTTTCGTTGTTTTATGTTTTTTGGTGAAGTGTCTCCTGCTTTATTGCATGTTTGATCGAATGTAAGTTATAGACAGAATGTATTGCTAATTATATTCGATTTGTAATTATATTATGTTAGATAAAGATATCATATATAACGTATACCTTTTTCAGTTGTAGCAGATTCTGAAACCCTTTTTGCACTTGATTTAGTCAGTCTGATTTTAAGAGTGTCTTCAGTGTTTTTTTATTTTGCTGTTGTTAATCATATATGGTTAGAAAAATGTTATAACAAATCATATATGATTAAAACTTTTCGTTACAAACCACATATGATTATATTATATAATAATTAGAAAAACTATGTTGTTCGTTACAAATCACATATGATTAATCAAATGGTTAAACAGATGTTATAGGAAATCATATATGATTGAAACTTTTGGGGTTATCATATTTGGGAATCACATACGATTAAATTATATAACAATTATAAAAACTATGTTGTTAATCACTTATCATAGTTGTGAATCACATATGATTAAAATTTTTGGGTTATTAGAGTTGTGAATCACATATAATTAAAACTTTTGGGGTTATAATAGTTACAAATCACATATGATTAAAACTTTTGGGGTTATAATAGTTACATCTCGAATCACATGTGATTAACCATTTTTCAATATAACAAAATATATATCAAATCACATATGATTAAAATTTTTGGTTATCAGAGTTGTGAATCACATATGATTAAAACTTTTGGGTTATCAGAGTTGTGAATCACATATGATTAAAACTTTTGGGGTTATAATAGTTACATCTCGAATCACATGTGATTAACCATTTTTCACTATAACAAAATATACATCAAATCACATGTGGTTAACCATTTATGATTTTAACAAAACATAAATCAAATCACCAGGATCTTCGTTCTTCTGTTTTTTGTTCTTTCTTTTGTATGTATTTTTGAATGTTTTCTCTTTATCTGCAAGTAAAATCGAAAAAACGTTTGTGAATATGTGATTATTTCGTCGATTTCATAGTAAAAAAAATAGGTGAACAGTATAATAATCACAAAACGAGTGTACTTTTGGTTACGTGGTGTTTTTCGGATCAAAAAATTAAAAAACTAGGGTTTTAACTTTGAAAACACTAGTTTTTCTGCAAATATTTGGGATTACTTCAACGATTTCGTATACTATGGTTTTTCAGATGAAAAAACATTCAAAAATTAGGGTTTTCACGTGAAAAAAACGTCAAAAAATAAGGTTTTAACTTTGAAAAAAGCATAGAATAACTCGATTCATACCGTTTTTTGTTGTAGGTGCTTGATCTAGTTGCTTGTTTGTTGACATTTTCGCTTCGGTATGAAGAAATCGTGAAGTTTTTGAGTAGTTTTTTTGGCAACTGTTGGAGAGAAGTTGAGAGGTTTTTTGGAAAAAACGAACGAAATCTGATGATATCTTGGAGGGAATGATCGTCTGAGGAACTAGAGAAACGTGCGTGGGCGGTTGGACGTGACATCTCTTCTTTTTCAGTAATACCCCCGTATTTCAAATATGTTGTTATTTAGGCCCTGAAGATACACATATTTATAAAAATGTCACCGTGTTTAATTAATGGTGTATTTTTGTTCTCATGTTCTCAAATTACAATTTGTTCTCAATTTAACCCTCCCATATATATATATATATATATATATATATATATATATATATATATATATATATATATATATATATATATATATATATATATATATATATATATATATATATATATATATATATATATATATATATATATATATATATATATATATATATATATATATATAGTTAGGATGAAATGTTGATCACAAGTATTGTGTGATCGTATGACCATTTTAAGCCGTTAGATTAAAAGAATAAATGGTTAAGATGACGATGACATGATGGTAATTAATTTAAAAAAAATAGTTTTTAATTAAAAAAATTAATAAGGGTAAATTAGTCAAATTTACGGAGAGTCAATTTTGGAATGTGCTGATATTTTGGTTTATAATTTAATTAGTTATCTTGAATGATCGTACTTTCCGTTGTTATTATGTTACCTATTTTTATCATTTTTTATTTAATACCATATTTAATTCTTTAAGAATGTGTTTGTTCGTATTCTTATAGAATTTAGGTTAAAATACTTGGATACTAATTAAAAACACATGTATTTCTTCATATTACGATGATTAAAATATTGTTATTTTATTCTTAAAGAATAAGACTTCGTTTATAAAACTTTTTGAGAATTCTTAGAGAATACTAATGCATATATTCTCAAGAATAACAATTTGCATTGAAATAATAATAATTTTTATTGCAACGTTGACACATTCTCATGAGAATCATATAAAAATAGAAGTTAGAATGCAATTCTTTTAAGAATATATATGTTTTTATAATTATTCTTAAAGAATAAGCATTGTGAACTAATAGACATTCTTGAAGAATAAAACTGATTTACATTCATTCTCAAATCTAAGACAAGTACATTATATAAGAATAAAAAAAAGAATTGATGCTAATAATATCACTGAAAGAAAAAACAGACATTATCGGGAGAAATAAAAACATTCTTGAAAGTAATGTGAGATAAATACTAAGACACATTCTAAAATAATATGAATTATGAAAAAAATATCCATGTTGGCAGAAAATATTCTAGGTATGAGTGCACTAAAATCAAACACTAGGCCTTCTTGATCAAAAGCTACTATTCATCGTCTTCTCTATGTGCTATTGATGGATATGGTTGTGACAATTGTAAATTTTGGTCAACGAATGTCAACTGTAGTCAAACGAAGCGTACGTTAAACCATATATTGAAAAGTAAATTTTCCATGATATTACGATGTATTATTAGATATTATAATACTACGTACGCTAATTCAAAACAATTATCGAGTAAACGCTGAAAATACGCATAATAAGCTACTGTAGCGTAAAAATTCGATAATCGTACAATTATTATTTTGAGAATAATAATAGTCATAAAACGATGTATTCGTAAATACGAACCTGTGGATATATAGAACGTCGAAAACGGAGTTCGTATGTGAAAGTTACAACAGTTAAACCGCTGTGAACGGATAAATGTACACAGGGTTTGGGCCTAAAATACAAAGTGAGGTGCCTTAAACATCAAAAATGGGATAAAAAATCATATATTATGAAGCGTAATACTATCTAGTATTTAATTTCATAGCTAAATATATTTTCCGGTAAAATGCTGAAAATCGCGTAATCGGAAGAATACTGCGCTTAAACGCGTATTTCATCGTCTAACGAGTTATGATTCAATCTAAATAAATGTTTAGCAATGTTTTTATACATAATATTTATTTAGAATATCATTTCTCCAAAAACTCATAGAATTTCACTAAAACGTCTTACGAATTTATAAAAATCACATATTTATATAGGTAAACTACCATTTTTATAAAAACTAACCCACCCCACCCCCACCCCTCTTCCCCATCGGCTGAAACATGAGATCCAAGCCATCTCACAATGCAATCTAAGCTTCACTATTCACAATCGTAGGCTAGAATAAAATACTTCATAAGATCCAACAAAAATCTAACATTAAATCAAGTAAAGAACCAAGACTTGATCTTTTGACTAAAAGCACCAACCCAACTCTTCTCTGTTCTCTCCCTTCCCTCTCAAATTCGGCTCACTCCACCACCAACATCTCTTCAACATGCCACCACCATACACCACCACCATCTTTCACCATTTTAGGTGTAAAACATCTTATTCTTGGTAAGTTAACTTCTCTTGTGATTTTAAACACTATTACACAAGTTTTATTCCATTTACACACACTAATATTTACGTAAAACTATTGGTTAATAGTTTTGTCCAAGGGTCCTTCGAGCTACAAAGCCTAGATCTTGCTTCCTACCGTAAATCCCGCAAGATCAATCTTATTTTTAAGTAAAGCACGCATCAAGGGTAAGTTCATACCCCTCATTTTCATCTTTTCTAAACATTTTAGGGGAGAATACAAGTTCATATGTTAAAAATGATGATTTACACAAGATTACATATGTTTATATGTTATAAATAACGATTTACACAAGTTTATAAAACTAGTAGTTGTGTAAAAACGTTTTTGACATGAAAAATGGTTAGATCTATGTATTATAAACATTATGACATATTATGTTTGTGTAAAAGTTACAAACTATCAATAAAGTGTGTAAAAATACTAGATCTTTAATATAAACGTCATAAAAACGAAAACTAGTAAAAACTACGTTTTTGTAACCGGAAACAGTACTTTCTAACAAAAATGGTTATAACCAAGTTATTACACCATTTTTGTGGGAAATATCTTACAAGATATTATTTATAATCATCTAAATAAGTTATTTCGTTGTTGTTCGTAAAAATATGATTATTACAACAGTATACTAAAAATACGACTTTTCTAGTGATTTATAAAAAGAACGTCAATTTGACGTGATAACGACTATTTAGACTTATAACGTCACAACAAACTTGGGAAATGATATTTTTATAAGGAAGTTGGTATCTTAAACAAAAATGAGTATATTCAAAATAATGTGTATGAAAAATGACCATTTAGAAAGATTACCATCATTTTTACAAAATGACAACATTTAAAATGTTGTCATTACTTATGTAAGATGACTAAAACAAATTTCATGCCATGACATGTTGATAAACTTTAAATCTATCTTATTAGTATATTTAGTGCCTTAGATGAAAGAAATTATATTTTTCAACTCATTGACATCTTTTAGGCTTAAATACGTTAACACAACGAAAACATCTATATAAATTATAATGGGTATAATTTATGGAGCGAACGACAAAGATACGACAGAAATACTAAAGATAATTATTTTCAATATAATTATTACATACTATAATTATCATGGGCAATTTGATAATTACAAGCGTAAAGGAGTTTTCAGTATATTTACATACTATAATTATCATGGACATTTTGATAATTACGAATACAAAGGAGTTTTCACTACATTTACAAGCAAGGTTTTACACTATAATTATCATGAGTATATCTTGATAATTACAAATACAAAAGGGTTTTCATTTCAGTACGAACTAGGATAAAACATCACGTTGGGTGGTTATGTGAGACATTTCTTCACAGTACTGAAAAATGTACGCATTAAGTCCTGGATTATAACCTCAATCGTTCATGAGCGAGATAGTTGTGTATAGATCTATACGGGACTGACAATCCCGCACCTAAGCTGCTAGCTACAGCTAGACCGGCAGGTCTGGGGTGACAAATGTCTTAACATTGCGACGCCTGAAGAACGTCGTGGCAGGCCTACATACTAGTCACAGCAAGGTTATAATAACTCACATGAACGACAACGAATATCCTTAGTTTTGGGAAAAACATCTTCAAATGGTTTTATATAAATATAAAACTACATGTTGCTCTACACAAAATATAAGTATGGTTTTTACTTATACATACGGGTTTTATGGGATTAAAACAACATTTTATCAAGATACAAATATAAGTACGGTTTTACTTATACATACGAGTTTTATGGTATTAAAACTACATTCTAACAAGTTACAAATATAACTATGGTTTACTTATACACACTGGTTTTATGGAAATTAAAACTACATTTCATTAAGATGTGAACATAAGTACGATTTTACCTATGTAAAGGT
Organism: Cichorium intybus; assembly: GCA_023525715.1. Lineage (NCBI taxonomy): Eukaryota > Viridiplantae > Streptophyta > Magnoliopsida > Asterales > Asteraceae > Cichorium > Cichorium intybus. The sequence goes on along the minus strand of CM042013.1, from coordinate 83,190,943 downwards.
TTTACGGAATCAAATCTACAATTAATCTACGAATAAACATGTATTTACATGGTTTCGTACAAGAATAAGACTATGCAATACTATTTTCAAGTATAGAAACACATATACATTTTCGGTCTTTGAGTTTTAAGACTACGACTCACTTATATGAAAATATTGGATTTTCTGGTTTCAAACACTATCTTTTTACAAGGAAAAAGGGACTATGAATTTTCTCAATACAAAAATCTTATAAACTTACCAACGTAATGTTGACACTTTTTCAAATTACTTGTATTCTCAGGGAACAATTAGTCAGGTCCGACTAACCTTTTGGAATGGGACGCGAAGACGTCTCTTTTACTTATTTCATTATCATACTGTAATTGGGTTGAAACAATACCGTTTGAACAATGTAACTTTCCAATTATAATGTATGATGGTTGTTATCTACTTATGTTTCAATGTATGCAATGGTTGTGATGCTATGTCCCGTTCCGCCTTCAGACGATTCCGCCATCGTGGTTTGGGGGTGTGACAGATTGGTATCAGAGCATTGTTTATAGTGAACTAAGTATATCAATCCATTTAAGATATACAACTATAAATACAATGGGACTAAAACCCTCTAAAACATTTTTCGTACAAGTATACTTTTAAAAATACAATAATAATTATATAAAAGTATACGCATACAAACAAAGATAGTATAACAATACAACAATATAAGAACATTAGAGTTCAAGTTGAACACTATGATTAGACATAGTATAATATGTTATCAAATCATGGGAAAACGTAGCCTGATCAACTACGTTTGACTAGGGTTTGACCGACATGTAACTAAGTGTGAGCATAATGGACAACGGAGTAAAAACTCGAAAATCCTACAACACTTAGTAACCACGTCAACACTTAACATAAATACTTTTGATAGTATTAGTTATAATTAAGAGACACTAATGACAATCCTAAGTCGACACTAATATCAATATTATCTCAATACCTTTTTATCGTCTGCGTACCTGAGTTACGACTAAGAAAACGATTCTAATTGCCGACAAGGGCAACAACAAGAGCTTCGCATTAAGGGACCGTTGAGTCGCCATGAGTAGTCACGACCTGAAAACCATTGGTGAATAGTCCCGATATGACTCACGAGGAGACACAGAAGTTCAACTCATACTTGATCGATACGTGAGACTTTCCTTTTGCGCTACAATTTTAGCCTCAGGATCGTTTCCATCTTAACCTTAAGACTTAAGCTAGGATATCCCTCGATTCTACACCTCCTTTACTTCGTATATCGTAATGCACAAACCACTTCCCCTTATGTCAAAAATTTCTAAGTTTTAATTCGAGGCCCTCAGATACACGATTGATTTCCTCAAGTGTACCATCATGTTATACTTTCCAAATTACTCACATGTTTCTAGAACAATCATAGACCTTATGCTGTTCGTTCCCAGATAAACTTCGCACTTCGTCGAGACATGGAAATTCCTACAACTTTGAGTTATCTTTCGACTCATATCGTTTCATACATTCGTTTGAGATCTTCTAACATCATTAGTATTCTCCTTATTATCGAGAATTCAATCACCTTACGCCATACGTCAAACCTATAGCTTAACCGCTGACCCCATAAAAGGTACAGGACTGCATTCACACCATGAAGGGTTGTGAAAACAATTTGCCAGGTCCTCTATTTTGAAGAGAGAAAAGTTAAAAGTTACGATTCTTTATCCTTCAAAGGATTACCTTCCTAGAATCACTAAATTGAGAATGTACTCATTCTCGATGGTCAATACTTCTACGCCTTCCTTCGAGGTAGCACCCAACCCTTGCAATTTCAAATGATTTCCTGACCCCTAAACTCATTTTTATTCCGACCCCTTGCAAATTGCGATTGGCTTGACTTAAACAGTTGGATAAATCATCAAAATAGAAATCAAAATAGTTCTATACGAGTCCCTCATCGACGACTTAGGCCTTTATTATAAGGAATTTCTTCATTCTCTTACTACCTTGTTTGGTTACGACGTAAGTATCATCATTCGCTTGGAGTTGTACTCATTTTGATAACAGTCAAGTTACTTATCGTTCTAAAACCTTCCAACATCACCTAGATCATGTGGTTTAATCTATCATGATCTTTCACGGCCCCCGTTAGAGACAATAACTCCCTAAACATATTCCTTGAATATGGTTCTATTGTGGTGATAGTACTCACAACAGAAATTGTGTTTCCAAAAATCCTCGATCGTTTCATAACTTGTTTGGTAGACGACACCTGAATAGTCCTTACATTTGAGACCTAAAACTTTGCTGCCTATCCTTAGTACGTACCTTTAGGAACTTCATCGAAACAGTATTCCGGGAACCTCCCAAAGCACAGCAAATGCCATCTTCCTCATAATGGTGCCTGCAGAGAGATGGCCTACTATAACTGCAAGCAGAATGGACATACAGCCAGTCCCTGCAAAATTCCGGCACTGGGAACCCATCAAGCATCCAACTCGACTGTCAGATGTGCTTGTTTTGGGTATGACGAAACCGAGATCTTCAAGAGAGACTGCTCGAAGGCAAAGGGGTCCAGTCAGATGTGATCAAGGAAGGAAATCACTGACATACCAGAAGACTGTGACCTTCCTGATTTGTTTCTAGAAGATCTTCCGGGGATACCCCCAACATGACATGTCGAGTTCAGAATCGACTTGATCCCGGGAGCTGCTGCCTAGCAAAATCTCCACATAGACTAGCCCCAGCAGAGATGCAGGAGATATCTAGTCAACTACACGAACTACTAGAAAGGGAATCCATTAGACTGAGCTTCTCGTCTTGGGGAGCACCGATTTTATTTATGAAAAAGAAGGATGGATCCTTTGGAATGTGTATTGACTATAGAGAATTGAACAAGTTGACTATCAAGAACAGATACCCACTTCCCAATATCGATGACCTGTTCGACCAGTTACAGGGATTCAATTACTTTTCAAAGATCAATTTGAAAGTTGGGTACCATCAACTTAGAGTTCAGGAGGAGGACCTTCCAAGGACATCATTTAGGACTCAGTATGGCCACTACGAAATTAGTCATGATAACTATTGAGTTGACCAATGCCCCGGTAGTGTTTCATGGACTGGATCCAGACACCAAAGTTCGGTGGCTTCAGGGAGTTAGTCCTGGAAGAGACTCGCAAGACAAAATATCCTGGTGGCCAAACATGAAAGCAGAGATTGCTACTTTATGGGCAAGTGTTTGACTTGTGCCAATGTCAAGGTAGAATATCAAAGGCCCTCGGGTTTACTACAATAACCAGAAATACCCGAGTAGAAGTGGAAGCGGATAACCATGGACTTCATAACTAAGTTACCTAAGGCAACTGGTGAGCTGGACACCATATGAGTAATTGTCGATAGGTTAACCAAGTCTGCACACTTCCTACCAATAAAATAGACAGACAAAATGGAGAAACTGACAAGGACGTACATCGAATAGACTGTACGATTGCATGATGCGCCAATATCCATTATCTCAGATAGATATAGTCGATTTACGACATGTTTTTGACAATCATTGCAAAAGACCTTGGGTACCAGGCAACATGAGTATAGCTTACCATACACAACCGACGGGGCAAAGCGAGAGAACAATCCAAACGCGGGTAGATATGTTGAGAGCTGGCCTGATAGACATCGGTAAGTCATGGGACACCCACTTGCCGCTCGTCGAGTTTTCATACAACAAAATTTGTCACACGAGCATCAAGGTTGCTCTATTTGAAGCCCTATACGGACGCAAGTGCAGATCCCATCTGTGCTGGGCTGAGGTGGGTGACACCCAGTTAGCCAGAGGACAAGTACCTAACAGCACTCTCACCGGTCCAGAGATCACACGAGAGACGACAGAGAAAATCGTTCAGATCCGTGAGCGATTGAAAGCATCTCGTGACCAACAAAAGAATTACTCGGATAAACGATGCAAGCCCTTAGAATTCCAGGTTAGCGACCGTGTTTTATTGAAGGTCTCACCCTAGAAGGGAATGGTACTCTTGAGAAGCGTGGAAAACAAAACCCAAGATACGTTGGGCCATCTGAGATCCTTGCTAGGATCGGTCTGGTAGCCGACAGACTCCAACTACCACACGAAATCAACAATGTACACCCTACTTTCCACGTGTCAAACCTAAAGACGTGTCTGTCCGATGAGACTCTCGTCATTCCGCTTAACGAAATTGAAGTGAACAAAAATCTCCACCTCATTAAAGAGCCGGTGGAGATCATGAATAGGGAAGTCAATAGGACGAAACAAAGCCGCATACTAATAGTAAAGGTCCGCTAGAGCGCCAAGCGTGGACCAGAATTTACTTGGGAGCGTGAAGACCAGATGAAACAGAAGTATCCACATCTCTTCCCAAACCCTTGAGGATCTACTCAAGTGCTAAATTTCGGGACGAAATTCTTTCTAACGGGTAGATGATGTGAAAATTGTAAATTTTGGTCAACGAAGGTCAACTGTAGTCAAACGAAGCGTACGTTAAACCATATATTGAAAAGTAAATTTTCCATGATATTACGATGTATTATTAGATATTATAATACTACGTACGCTAATGCAAAACAATTATCGAGTAAACGCTCAAACTACGCATAATAAGCTATTGTATCGTAAAAATTCGATAATCGTACAATTATTATTTTGAGAATAATAGTAGTCATAAAACGATGTATTCGTAAATACGAACCTATGGATATATAGAACGTCGAAAACGGACTTCGTATGTGAAAGCTACAACAGTTAAACCGCTGTGAACGGATAAATGTACACAGGGTTTGGGCCTAAAATACAAAATGATGTGCCTTAAACATCAAAAATGGGATAACAAATCATATATTATGAAGCGTAATAATATCTAGTATTTAATTTCATAGCTAAATATATTTTCCGGTAAAATGCTGAAAATCGCGTAATCGGAAGAATACTGCGCTTAAACGCGTATTTCATCGTCTAACGAGTTATGATTCAATCTAAATAAATGTTTAGCAATGTTTTTATACATCATATTTATTTAGAATATCATTTCTCCAAAAACTCATAGAATTTCACTAAAACGTCTTACGAATTTATAAAAATCACATATTTATATAGGTAAACTACCATTTTCATAAAAACTAACCCACCCACCCCCACCCCTCTACCCCATCGGCTGAAACATGAGATCCAAGCCATCTCACAATGCAATCTAAGCTTCACTATTCACAATCCTAGGCTAGAATAAAATACTTCATAAAATCCAACAAAAATCTAGCATTAAATCAAGTAAAGAACCAAGACTTGATCTTTTGACTAAAAGCACCAACCCAGCTCTTCTCTGTTCTCTCCCTTCCCTCTCAAATTCGGCTCACTCCACCACCACCTTGTCTTCAACACGCCACCACCATACACCACCACAAACCACCACCATCTTTCACCATTTTAGGTGTAAAACATCTCATTCTTGGTAAGTTAACTTCTCTTGTGATTTTAAACACTATTACACAAGTTTTATTCCATTTACACACACTAACATTTACGTAAAACTATTGAGTAATAGTTTTGTCCAAGGGTCTTTCGAGCTACAAAGCCTAGATCTTGCTTCCTACCGTAAATCCCGCAAGATCAATCTTATTTTTAAGTAAAGCATGCATCAAGGGTGAGTTCATACCCCTCATTTTCATCTTTTCAAAACATTTTGGGGGAGAATACAAGTTCATATGTTAAAAATGATGATTTACACAAGATTACATATGTTTATATGTTATAAATAACGATTTACACAAGTTTATAAAACTAGTAGTTGTGTAAAAACGTTTTTGACATGAAAAATGGTTAGATATATGTATTATAAACATTATGACATTATGTTTGTGTAAAAGTTACAAACTATCAATAAAGTGTGTAAAAATACTAGATCTTTAATATAAACGTTATAAAAACGAAAACTAGTAAAAACTACGTTTTTGTAACCGGAAACACTACTTTCTAACAAAAATGGTTATAACCAAGTTATTACATCATTTTTGTGGGAAATATCTTAAAAGATGTTATTTATAATCATCTAAATAAGTTATTTCGTTGTTGTTCGTAAAAATATGATTATTACAACAGTATACTAAAAATACGACTTTTCTAGTGATTTATAAAAAGAACGTCAATTTGACGTGATAACGACTATTTAGACTTATAACGTCACAACAAACTTGGGAAATGATATTTTTATAAGGAAGTTGGTATCTTAAACAAAAATGAGTATATTCAAAATAATGTGTATGAAAAATGACCATTTAGAAATATTACCATCATTTTGACAAAATGACAACATTTAAAATGTTGTCATTACTTATGTAAGATGACTAAAACAAATTCCATGCCATGATATGTTGATAAACTTTAAATCTATCTTATTAGTATATTTAGTGCCTTAGATGTAAGAAATTATATTTTTCAACTCATTGACATCTTTTAGGCTTAAATACGTTAACACAACGAAAACATCTATATAAATTATAATGGGTATAATTTATGGAGCGAACGACAAAGATACGACAGAAATACTAAATATAATTATTTTCAATATAATTATTACATACTATAATTATCATGGGCAATTTGATAATTACAAGCGTAAAGGAGTTTTCAGTATATTTACATACTATAATTATCATGGACATTTTGATAATTACGAATACAAAGGAGTTTTCACTACATTTACAAGCAAGGTTTTACACTATAATTATCATGAGTATATCTTGATAATTACAAATACAAAAGGGTTTTCATTTCAGTACGAACTAGGATAAAACATCACGTTGGGTGGTTATGTGAGACATTTCTTCACAGTACTGAAAGATGTACGCATTAAGTCCTGGATTATAACCTTAATCGTTCATGAGCGAGATAGTTGGGTATAGATCTATACGGGACTGACAATCCCGCACCTAAGCTGCTAGCTACAGCTAGACCGGCAGGTCTGGGGTGACAAATGTCTTAACATTGCGACGCCTGAAGAACGTCGTGGCAGGCCTACATACTAGTCACAGCAAGGTTATAATAACTCACATGAACGACAACGAATATCCTTAGTTTTGGGAAAAACATCTTCAAATGGATTTATATAAATATAAAACTACATGTTGCTCTACACAAAATATAAGTATGGTTTTTACTTATACATACGGGTTTTATGGGATTAAAACCACATTTTATCAAGATACAAATATAAGTACGGTTTTACTTATACATACGAGTTTTATGGTATTAAAACTACATTCTAACAAGTTACAAATATAACTATGGTTTACTTATACACACTGGTTTTATGGAAATTAAAACTACATTTCATTAAGATGTGAACATAAGTACGATTTTACCTATGTAAAGGTTTTACGGAATCAAATCTACAATTAATCTACGAATAAACATGTATTTACATGGTTTCGTACAAGAATAAGACTATGCAATACTATTTTCAAGTATAGAAACACATATACATTTTCGGTCTTTGAGTTTTAAGACTACGACTCACTTATATGAAAATATTGGATTTTCTGGTTTCAAACACTATCTCTTTACAAGGAAAAATGGACTATGGATTTTCTCAATACAAAAATCTTATGAACTCACCAACGTAATGTTGACACTCTTTCAAATTACTTGTATTCTCAGGGAACAATTAGTTAGGTCCGACTAACCTTTTGGAATGGGACGCGAAGACGTCTCTTTTACTTATTTCATTATCATACTGTAATTGGGTTGAAACAATACCTTTTGAATAATGTAACTTTTCAATTATAATGTATGATGGTTGTTATCTACTTATGTTTCAATGTATGCAATGGTTGTGATGCTATGTCCCGTTCCGCCCTCAGACGATTCCGCCATCGTGGTTTGGGGTGTGTGACAATGGTTGTATTTTGGTGATGATCTTGACTCATAACTTCATGATGACATATAGATGTAGAGAACTAACCTTCACTGTCCATTGATTAAAAACTCATTAGTTCATTGAGGCAGTTTTGCAAACACCTGGTAGGCAATCCTAATTTGTTTTAACAAAAAAAATTAAAACAGTGGTTTATATGCCAAGTTATACAAAAAACCATTAGTTATATGTCACAAATCTTGGTTTTAGGGACCAAATTAAAAAAAGATCAAATAAAAAACACCCATACGTACATAATCAAATCACACCTTAGTACATAGACTAATATCGAAAACCTTCAATTAATTGCACCAATCTTCGTAAGAAACATTTACATGAGTACAATTGCAAAACTTCTCTCCGGATTGACTCTGGTGTCCATTGGGGATGAAATGTTGACATTTACAACCGTTCGTCAATTCCTAAATCCACAAGAGTAAATAAAGAAGCCAAGAGAAAGACGACGGGATTGCTTTTATTTTCTCATGCTAGATCGCCGTACAGACTCCCTGTTTGATATCATGCGTCTCCGATTACGTTCATCAATCAGGTTGACTTCTAGCGGGTTCCGGTCAAGGTCTCCCTCGTCAGATCAAGAATTGGAGCTATTGGTTTTTGGGGTAGAAACGTCAGAACTGGAAAACGAAAAGACGGGTTCTTGAGATGGGTAAACCAAGGGACATTCATGCGTATCGGTCTCCTAAGGGGAAAACCCAATTCCAAGAAAATCATTAGACGAAATATTGTTGTCGGCGGTGGGGAAAACAGAAGACAACATGATTGGAAAAGCGCTTTAGACGGTAGAGGAAGGTAGGAGGAGGAAAGGGAGTGGAGGATTCTGCACTTGACATTGAGAAACAATAGGAAGATAAGGACAGAAGATGTAGATGAGGAGAAGAAAAGCGGTAGACCTGGGAAGGAGAAAGAGGGATGTCGACTCTAGAGGGAATCGACAAAGAAAGGGTAGGATCGGCTAGGGAATGGTAAAATTATTCCATAATTATAGCTTTAAGTCATAAATTTTTTACCAAAAATTTAGATATTTAAAATTAAACAATAATTAATATAATTAATAAAAATTAAAAAGTTAACTTTATGAAATGATTGGACTCTAATGAGTCACATATTCACACTATATATATATATATATATATATATATATATATATATATATATATATATATATATATATATATATATATATAAAATACAAATTTATGATAGAAAAGTTGTATGTTTATTTGCAATGAATGACAAAATGTTAAAATCAATTTGTTACACATCTTTTTTCATACACATAAAGTTGTAGTTTAAAAGGGATTAAATGTAATAAACAAAAATACTACTTGATTTATATTGTTTATTATTGTAGATGAACTTTCATAACTCTTATAAATGTTGTATTTTTAAAAATCAACCAAATTATAGAAATTATCTTGAACTACAAACTAATTCAATGGTTGCAATTGTGAAAATAACTAGGTAAATTATTTAAAAGGTATTGTAGTTTTTAATTTGTGAACATGAACATAATATTTTTTATTTAACCACAACTCTTACAATTCATTTAAATAATTTTTTATTTTGTTAATAAAGGCAATTGCCCCCTTTAACTGTATTCATTTGAAACTATAATGATTTTAAAACGTTTTAAATAATAATTGTTAATTGTTGTATCAATATGAGATAATCATATGATTTTTCAACTTATGATAATTAATTTTGTATTCATGGTGCAAATTATAACTCTTTATTTACCAAACTATTTTTGTATTAACTACTACAACTTTTAAATAATGATACATTTAAATATGATCGACTTTAGTAAATACACACAAGTTCAGTGAAAAACTAACGCTAATATGTTCAAAGTATCTTCAAAATCTACGTCAATTAGTTCAACCAATGTTTGATTCTTTAAAAACAATGTAATGGTTATTTAACACATGATTGATTCTATGTATTTTTTTGATTGATTAATTGATTAGTACTTTATATTTGATGTTTTTGTTTGAATAAACAAACAAATATTGTATAGTGTTGGACACATTATTTTAATCTTAATTATATGCATGTAATAATGTTTAGTGATAGAAAAAATTATGTGTAATTACTTTGTTGTTAGTATGTGCTAAATGTAATTCTAATACACGATATATTAATATTTGGATTGTTTGTATACTTTTAGGGTATTAATACAATTTTTAGGATGAATCAATATAGCATTCAAAATGAAGAACAATTTTAAGAAGTATAAAGCTCTTTTTGAGATAAAAATACGCTCTATGTCATTATGAATTTCAATATAGTCGAATCAAATATAAAAATAGTAATTGCAATATGATGTTGTTTGGGAATGTCCCAAATAAGTATCGCCACTAAAATTATACTTTTATATTAATTTTTTAATTTTTTTGTGACAAATATTATTTTATAGTTAATGATATTCACTAATTTATTTTCAAAATTTTACATTTGTCATTGTTGTTTACTCTACAAATTGATTTATGCGCAATGCATGGACATACACCTAGTATATGTGTGTGTATATATAATTATATTCACTAATTTATTTTCAAAATTTTACATTTGTCACTGTTGTTTACTTTACAAATTGATTTTTGCGCAATACATGGATATACGCTTAGTGTGTGTATATATATATATATATATATATATATATATATATATATATATATATATATATATATATATATATATATATATATATATATATATATATGTGTGTGTGTGTGTGTGTGTTTTGTTATTGATAGTTTATTAATAATAATAAGAATCGAACAAGTTAATTGGAATGCTTGCCATCGAATTTATTGGTCGTTGAATGTATGAGGTTTAAATATGACAGACCAATTAAGGGTACAACTGGAAATTCGGATGGGTCAAAAGAGAGTTATTTGATTCGGTCAGCCCGTTCTAAGAAAATGGAAAGAAAAAAAATATGATTCGGTCAAAAGTAAAACCAACATGACAAGTTGATGAACATAGATTTCAGTATGTCACGTATATTAACAGACTTTTTATAACAAAAGGCTGAAATGCATCTTCAGTCAGGTGTATTAACTTATTAAGAGACTTCGTATCACACTAACGGGTCAAAATGCATCTTCATTCGATAATTTTTTTTATATAAAGTAGGGGTAAAATTTATAAAATAAATTAAGTTTTCACAAAAGTTTGATTATAATATTGTGGTGTTGTTTTTTTAATTAAGACATAATTTGTTTTTTGTTTTTTTTTTTAAAATCGATTTTGACAGTATAAGTTTCAATTTGTTTCAACATTGACCATTTGACCGATCAATCTGGTTGCCAACTAACGTGACATGGTGATTTGTCAGTCTTTGATGACGTGATGCTGACAGGACATAATGACTGACACGTCACAGTCGTTGATGCGGTCAAAAGTCAAAAAATAAAAACCTTACAGTCCACTAATAGCTGTAAGTAAGGGTCAAACCAAGGAGTTCGTGTTGTGTCTATAATAAAACTGCGCTATAGTGTCACTCTATAGTCGGTGAATAGCAATACACTTGATCCCAAAATCAAACTCAAAACTTCTAAATCATAAAACAAACGATGATCTATGCATAAACAAGAGATCAACACCGATGAAATCAATACAATTTATGCAACTATAAATTATATCTAAAAATCAGATCTATGCTCAAATACGCACCAACAATCAATCAAACATCAATATAACTAACACTCAACTTTTTTCTCATAAAACAATTCAAAAGACAATACTTCATAAACCAAATATGAAATCAGAGCCGAATGCTTACTGAAATCAGAAACTAACAAGACTCTGTGATCGACGGAATTCTACAATTAGAAACCTCGAAAACACAACAGCAATTTTCCCCAGTAAGGATCCTGGGTTTATCCCCCGTGAGAATTTTAGGTTCATCACCAGTTAGGATCCTCGGGTCGTCTCCAACAAGGATCGTGGATCTATCCTTAGTTAGCATCTTGGGCTTGTCCCCAGTAAAGATCTTGGGCTTGTCCCTAGTAAAGATCTTGGGCTTGTACCTACTAAAGAAGGTCTATCCCCAGTAAGGTAAGGATCCTGGGTTTATCCTAGACCCTAGTAAGGATCCTAGGTTTTGATGGGATATATGCAATCAATGACCTTAAATCTTAAGTTCACATGCAACCTAATAAGGATCTATGTTTTTCTCAATTGAACCTATAACTAAGGCCAAACCAAAATTCATGAAGGATATTTTTCATACCTTTGACCTTTGGAAGCAAGGACCACAAGTGTTGTGCCTCTAATGGCTCACACCCACAACATAGCAAGCAAGAAACAAAAGAGAGAGAAGAGAAACTCCAATGAGTTTGGCGTGAATATGAGGGTGCCAAGGGGTCTCTATTTATAGTCTCAAGATGATAAGTGATAAGTCATATAACTGCCTTATTTAGATTCGTGATATGATAAGGCTTTTATCACATAACTGAATATGCTTATTATTGCCATAAATAAACCTTATACCCATATATGGATTCGAACCCCATAAGACTTTATGCCTTGGTTTCATCCAACCCATATACACAATCCCTAATTGTCTTTTGCTCAACTATTGAACAATTACAATTTAACCCTGCACTTTTAATTAATCTAATTAATCCTAAAATTAATTTCAATTAATTTCTGATTAATTATTAATTAAATATAATTATTTCCAATCAATATATTATCCTCATAATATATTAATTATCTCTCTCTCTATATATGTCATCTTGTCCTCTGCCAGTTATGATGGTAACCCAAAAGGACCGTGCTGCCATTAATTCAAGTATATTCCCAAAGTATAGTTATGGATTAGACACCTTAATCCAACAGTCTCCCACTTGGATAAGTCTATAACTATAATTCCATATAGCATCTAAACTGACCAGCAATTGTAGCTTCTAAAAGTCGCTGTCGAACTCTGACCCAGTCAGTTACGTGTCCTTAAATAAGTGATCATATTATCCTTCGTTTTACTAGATATCATTCGGAATTGAGACATGGATTAGAATCAGAGATACTATGTATCCTGATTCCTGATTGTGATGATATAAGACTTCTAATTGAACATATCAATTTAGTCCTGGCTGGGCCCAGCACTATAAGTCATCACCAAATCACCGAGGGGCCCACATATATTGCTTTTCCCGTTAGGGCAAAAGGAACAAATAAACTTTGACTCATATGCTTGTGTCTTTTACTCACCAAATCGCGAACAACAATACGTTTTATAACATCGAGTTACCGATGCGTTTATGCATTATCAATGCACGACTGACTTGTAAATTTCAACTCATATGTCTCCGTTTCAAGACCATAAGATATTATCGTCTTAGAATTCGTGATATAATCCATGAAGTAATTCTCTGAGCACGGGTTGGTCCAATACTCAAATCTCCATTTCTAAGTACTCATGAACATTGCAGCAACTCTATTGCTATGTCTAACTCCTTAGACAGTCTACAATTCAATTGCTGACAGTCTTAATTCACTACTTACTTCCGAAATTATGAGCGACTGTGGACTTTTGAATAATCAAATTACTCGGGAAGTAAAACATGTAAAATTGAAATACAAAAGTGAACTATTGACAAATGGTAGTAAACAATACTCATAAATAATTCTCCATTATTTAATCACCAAATGTCAATTACATATACTTTGTTACAAGTTTTGAGATATCTATCTAATTACTAAAACTAATATCATCTCTTAGGCCAATGCTCCTAGCATGCTGATAGTGCTTTACCTTGCTCAGACCCTTTGTTAGAGGATCTGTAGGATTGTCTTCAGATGATACCTTCTTTACGATGAGGTGACATTCTTCTACTCTATGTCTGATGTAATGGTACTTTTTGTCGATATGTCTAGACTTTCCATGATCTCGAGGTTCGTTGGTTAAGGCAACCGCTCCTTCATTATCGTAGAAAAGTTCCATTTGCTCCCGAATGGTCGGGACTACTCCAAGGTCACCGACGAAATTCTTCAGCCAAGCCGCTTCCTTTGAGGCTTCACTTGCAGTTATGTACTCTGATTCACAAGTTGAATCATCCACCGTTTCTTTCTTGGGATTTTTCCATGTAACCGCTCCACCGTTTAACAGGAACACCCAGCCCGATTGAGATCTAAAGTTGTCTCTATCTGTTTAGAAGCTGGCTTCACTGTAACCACTTACTCTCAGCGTATCACTGCCACCAAGGACAAGGACCATGTCTTTCGTCCTTTGCAGATACTTGAGTATGTTCTTGACCGCTGTCCAATGAGCCTTGCCCGGATTGCCCTGATAGCGATTGACCATGCTCAAAGTAAAGGCCACGTCAGGGAGAGTACATGTCATAGCATACATGATCGACCCTACAGCCGAAGCGTAATGTACCCAACTAATTTCAGCTATTTCCTTATCTGTACTCGGACTTTGAGACTTGCCCAATTTGGCATTACTTTGGATAAGTAGTTTCCTTTCTTGGAATTCTCCATACTAGAACTCTTTAGTACCTTGTCCAAGTAAAAACTTTGACTGAGTCCAATCAGTCTCTTCTTTCTATCTCTCAATATTCTTATCCTGAGAATATAGGCAGCTTCTCCAAGGTATTTCATGGAGAAACAATTCCTAAGCCAAGATTTAACTTCTTGCAAGGTTGGAATGTTGTTTCCCATGAGCAATATGTCATCGACATAAAGCACCAGAAAAGTGACTATACTCCCACTAGCCTTGATATACACAAATGACTCATCTTTGCTCCTAGAGAATCCAAACTCTTTGACTTTCTCATGGAAGCAGAGATTCAACTGCGAGAAGCTTGTCTCAATCTCTAGATTGATTTCTCAACCTTACACACTTTATTGGGAAACTTTGCATTTACAAAACCCTCTGGCTGATTCATGTAAACATCCTCATCCAACTTCCCGTTAAGGAAAGCGGTTTTGACATCCATCTGCCAAATTTGGTAATCATGAAACGCAGCTATCGCGAGCATTATCCTAATAGATTTTATCTTAGCCACTGGTGAGAAGGTCTCGTCATAGTCAACCCCAGGGGTTTGAGTGAAACCTTTCGCAACCAGTCGAGCTTTGAAAGTGTGTTCCTTTCCATCCATGTTGGTCTTCTTTTTGAAGATCCATTTGCCCCCAACTGTCTTTCGACCTGGTACATTGTCAACCAAGTTCCAATCTTGATTTTCATACATGGACTTGATCTTGCTGTCAATTGCCTCTTTCCACATAGCAGCCTCAGGGCCTGCCATTGCTTCCTTGTAGTTAGCTGGCTCATCCAGATTTATCAGTGTCCTATCACTGACAAACGTGTCACCATATGAAGTGACATGGAAACCATAAAACTCAGGTGGCATGCTAACTTTACCGGAACGTCTAAGAGGTAACGAACTATTTATCGGTTCAACAGGAACTTCTTCCTCTGGTTGAGTGCTAGTATCTTTTAAGGTTCCTTCATTGGTTCACTCTTGGATTTCTTCAAGGTCAATAGTACTCCCACTGTCCTCTTTGAATATGAGCTCTTTCTCACGAAAGACTCCTCTTCGTGCTACAAAAACCACATCATCGCTCGGTCTTTAGAACAAATATCCAAAGGACTGCTTTGGGTAACCGATGAAATAACATCTCTCACTTCTGACTTCTAGTTTGTCATGAGTTTCTCGTCTTACAAAAACTTCACGACCCCAGACTTTGATATGTGCTAACGAGGGAACTTTCCCCGTCTACATTTCGTGAGGTGTTTTGGCAACCTTTTTAGGAAGGTCAAGATTGAGGATATGGGCGGCTGTCTCTAAGGCATACCCCCAAAAGTGGATAGGAAGCGAAGCTCAACTCATCATAGAACGAACCATGTCCAACAAGGTTCGGTTATGCCTCTTAGCCACACCATTTAATTGTGGTGTCCTGGGAGGAGTCAGCTGTGAAACTATTCCACATTCGTTGAGATAGTCTAGGAACTCGATACTAAGATACTCACCGCCCCTATCGGATCTAAGCATCTTTATCTTCGTGCCCAATTGATTCTCGATTTCATGTTTGAACTCTTTGAACTTCTCAAAGGTTTCTGACTTATGCTTGATTAACTAGATATAGTCATATCTGCTGTAATCATTAGTGAAAGTCACATAAAATCGATTTGCATCCCTTGTGTTCGATATGAAGGTTCCACATATATCAGTATGTACGAGGTCCAACAAACCTTCATCTCTTTCACAATACCCTATGAAAGGTGATTTTGTCATCTTTCCCAAAAAACAAGACTCGCATGCATCATCTGAGCTTAGGTCAAATGATTCCAACACTCCATCTTTTTGGAGTTGGGCGATGTGTTTCTTGTTAATGTGTCTAAGACGACAATGCCACAAGCATGCTTTGTCTACACCGTTAGACGAATCAATTTGAAATACACTATTGCCTAAGTTGTCTACACACGTTACAGTTTCATACACACCATTATAAGGCAAAGCGTTAAATATAAAAAGACCATTTTTATATGCTGAAATAGATCCATTCACATTACCAAATGAATATCTATATCCTTGTCTAAGCAATGCGTGAAATGAAATAATGTTACGAGCCATTTCTGGCGAGTAGCAACAATCAATCAAATCTAAACTAACATCATCACTGAGCACTAGACTATAAACACCAATCTTGGTAACAGGTGAGGATCGCATATTCCCCATGAACAATGATAATTTATGAGATACCCATTACCATTCTTTATGAATCCCTATTAGTGTGCCGGTTAACCACACACGCTCCATTAACGATTCATAAAGTGTAATGTGCAATTTCAAGGATTAGCATACTGTTCACATTTTCCTAAAGTAACTAGATTGGGATTTTATTGAATGTTATAGTACTTTGTCTAATAACATTATACTTTTAATGAGATTAGATCCGTCCTATTAAATCCGTTCTGCTAACGACACTTCACTGATCAAGGAAGCGGTGGGTGAGAGTGGTCCCCCATTCAACCGTCATTTTATAGATAGTTTCATTATACCTCCCTTATATACCACTTTTGTGAATGAGGCATACTAGTGATTTGACTGACTTAATCTTATATATAAATATTAACTTTTAATAATATATATATATATATATATATATATATATATATATATATATATATATATATATATATATATATATATATATATATATACTAGGTGCGTACCCGCGCAATGCGGCGGCGACGAATCGTTTTCTTTTGACGAATAACTTTTATCGGCGATTAATTTTCTTTTGTCATGTTGTTTTAGGTTAAATATAAAAGAATGTTGTTGTTTTAAGTTAAAAACAAAAGTATATATAGCTTTGTGTTAAAAAAATATGTGTTTTTGGTTCCAAATAAATATACATGATTGTTTTGAGATTAAAATTAAATTATGTTATTGGCTTTGATTATTTTGTTCAATTAAGAATCAAAATACCTTACTGTTTTTGGTTTGAAATAAAACAATGTTGTTATTATGGGTGAAAATTAAAAATTATTTATTATTGTGATTAATAAAAATAAGTTTTTTTATGTTAAAAATAAATAGATATTAAATTATGAAAACACATAATTATAAAATTGGATCAATATATTTAACTAAAGGAGATCATATATAGATAAAATTGAAAAATACTGTTAAATCTATAAAGTTAATTACAATAATCATCAACACAGTTAATTTATCTACTTGGTAAGAACTTAATAACAATAAATTAATTATAAATAATAAACAGTTTGGAATAATGTACATTTTACGCAACACTCATGATATATATGTAATTAAGTTTTACTCGAAGTTTACATCTATAGACTATAAATCCTCATCTAAATACGAATATTTGAATATTGATCCTATAGTATTATAAGATTAACTAAAAACATCTTTTTAATAATCAATAATGAAAATTAAGAAATAAATGACCATAAAAATATTGCACTTAGACCATTTCCATCGGGCCTTTTGAGTCGAATTATCGACCTTTATTTTAAAATAAAATAAAAACTAAAATGATTATAGTGGCGTAGGCTGAGGTGATTACCTTGGCTCAAGAATCGATAAAGGATTGTTTCAAAAATTAGTGGTGTTGTTATTTGAAAAAAAACTGAGTTATTTAATTAAAATGTTTCGTCTGTAAAAGTTGAAGGGGTGATCAAATACATTTCATTTTTTATTAAAAAATATAATACTTTACTGTTTTGGGTCCAAGATATAATAGATACCTTGTTTGGTTTGAATATATAAATAAGAAAATGACTAAAATAGCCTAATTCCATAAGGATTTTTCTCAAAACAGCCAAAATTTAGGGGTATACCTCAAAATAGCCAAGGAAAACACAGTTGGCAGCCATGGGCTGCGATTTCCTCTCACCAACTGCGTTTTCCTCCCTCCCAAGCACCAACTGCGTTTTCCTCCAACCACCTGCGTTTTCCTCCCTCCGAGCTGCGTTTTCCTCCTTGAGTTTTCGAGTTTTTGCGTTTTCCTCCCTCCCAGCTGCGTTTTCCTCCCTCCCAGCTGCGTTTTCCTCCTTGTGTTCTTGAGGTTCTTGGTGGTTCATGGGTTTAGTTTAAATTTTTTTCCAACTTTGAACACTCGTCATTTGTTCATACGAAATCGGATTGAGTTGAATTTTTTTTTAACGTGAAGTGTATCAGTAGATGTGTTCACAAACATGATTAACAAAAATTTATGATGTCGGAAAGTGTTACGGGATCGAAAAATTTGACGTTTTTTTTCCCCGATTTATATATCTGGGCTGATGGGCCGGTAGCCAACGAAAACGCAGCCCGTCTAGAGGAAAACGCAGCCCGTCTAGAGGAAAACGCGGCCCAGTGAGCCCGTTAAGAGGAAAACGCAGCCCAAGAGAGGAAAACACAGCCCATGGCTGTCAACTGTGTTTTCCTTGGCTATTTTGAGGTATGCCCTTAAATTTTGGCTGTTTTGAGGAAAACCCTTATGGGATTAGGCTATTTTAGTCATTTACTTTGTTGTCAAATCCAAAATTAATATAGTTTTATTAAATTATGCTAAAGTTCTGGTTTATTTCTTTAAATGTTATTTTGATGCATTAGGCAGTTTTTGATAACTTAGAGTTTATTATTCATACATGTTAACAAATATAATGAAGTTCTGTAATAACGTTATTGTTATTATTTTCACAATCTTTATCACTTTAAACGTGAAGATTTATATTTCTTTTTTATTCAATGTTTCTTTATATTTAATTTGTTACTATTAGACTATTAGTTAATAATTATGTCTCAACACTAAAAGAATTACTAAAAAACACAATCTTGATAATTAAACTTGTATATATTATTTTGTTTCGATATCATCACAAATACTCTCTTTAAAAAATAAGTGAAGACTCAAACATTTATATTTTTGACACATTCATTTGATGTTGATAATTAGCCATTTATGTTTTTTATAGGGAAAATGACTTATAAGGGTAATTATGTTTTAAAACTGTTCAAAAAACACCATCCAACTTTGGTCTGTTTAAAAAACATCATCCATGTAAGGCCTTTGTACAAAAAACACCATCCAAGTAAGGCCTTTGTACAAAAAATACCATCGAACTACATGTTTTGTTCAAATTTTACCCGATGATAACCGGCTCTTGCAGGTTAAATGATGACTTGGCCGGTCACCAAGTATTAGGCCAAGTCATCCTTTAACCTGCAAGAGCCGGTTACCATCGGGTAAAATTTGAACAAAACATGTAGTTCGATGGTGTTTTTTGTACAAAGGTCTTACTTGGATGGTGTTTTTTGTACAAAGGTCTTACTTGGATGGTGTTTTTTGAACAGACCAAACTTGGATGGTGTTTTTTGAACAGTTTTGAAACATAATTACCCTTATAAATCATTTTCCCTTTTTTATAATCAAACTTTCATGATATGTTAGTTGATAGAAAAAAAATTAATTTGTTCATTGTAGCCACACACCTAACGATGCTATGTGTACTTTTTGTTTATTTACAAGATTTTTCAAATCTTTCTCAAAGATACGTCTCGGGTACTTCCTATTACACACCACATTTACGAAAAAAAATTCAAATATTTCATTAAAATACATTGTCTAGGGAAAAAATCAAACAGAATGTAGTAACAATAAAAATTACTAAAAATAATCCTACACTTCGTAAAACCATCTTTTTAAAATCGTGGTCGAACATGCCATAGCATATCCTCTAGAGTTAGTTTATTATATGTCATTAAAATAATTTGTAAATTGTTATTATATAAACCACACTTAAAATACGTATGTTATGCTGAGATTTATTTAAAAACCTCAAATTATAACAACTGAGAATAAAATATAAGTTATTCTAGAGTATTGCCAAGGTTTCTAAAAGAAAACACAGTATCTATATAAATACGGAATACTAAACATTTAGCATAAATATAATAATTATTATACACGGACATAAACACATCTCTTTGTGATAAAATGAAAACCAAATATACAATCCCAATATAATGAAAACCAAATATACAATCTGAATATACACACAGATTCATAGACATGAACAAACACAAATTTATGCATACACACAGTTGTATGAATCTACAAAATGAAAATACAGATCTGGAACATAGACATGTAGACCTACAACATACAACCGCAGATCTGAAAGATCTTATTAAAGAGGTGGTCAGTAGAGGAGGTGGTGAAGGAAGATAGAAGAAAGGACATCAGGGAGGTGTTTTGGTAGAGAAGATGGACCGGCAGTGTTGGTTTTGTGTAGAGAAAGGGTTAAGGTTTTTGGCAACGATGAGAAGTAACATCGTCGGTGGTTCTGGTCTAGATCTAGGGATGGAGGTGTAGTAATGTTCGTGGATGATGGTGGTAATGACAGTTTTAGTTTAAGGTTGTAGCTGATGGTGGCGATAGTACAGGTGGCTCAGGTGGCCGATGGCACTGATGGCTCGTGGCAGGGACGACAGTCGCCTCATATAGAAGATAATGGTAGCAGCTATGGTGCGGAGGTGGCGGAGATGGTTCTGGTGGTTACGATGCAGTGGTGGTTTGATTATCGTCTTAAGATCCGCCACTGACGTTTAAGAGGGAGTGCGTAGGTGCAGTGGTTGTCGGATTGAATAGAAGTTACGAGTGGGTGGGAATATTGAAAGTGGTGATGGTTGATAAACGGGAATGAAGATTAGGGTTTTTAGAGTGAGAAGTGTGAGAAGGCAGAGAGATCAATAGATCTGGAGAAAGATGAAAAGGGGTAAAGACAAGCTATTGTAGGTGTGGGTTTTAAAGGGTAACCTTTCATGACTCTCAATTTTGCTATCCGTGGGAAATCGTTTGATTCAACGTACGCCGTTGATTATTTATTGAATACAAATATTTTAAGGGTAGTGATTAATGCCATGTTCATGATCCATGTGAAAAGCTTAGATCATCAATTGTGATACCCGCCTCTTCCCATTTAGCTTTTAAGTCTTGCATAAAATACTTGTACTATCTTAAAAATAAGATCTTAATGCATAAAAAGCTTGTAATTTATATATATATATATATATATATATATATATATATATATACTAGCTGCGTACCCGCGCAATGCTGCGGGCGGCAATTAGTTTCTTCCGACGATTAGTTTGCTTTTAGGGAATATGTCACATTATGAGCATTGATTAGCTTCTTTCGGCAGACAACGATTAATTTTATTCTGACATATAATTATTGTTATGCTTTCTTTGTTTTCGCAATGTTTCTTGTATTTAGAGAACACACAATAATTTTTAATATCATTTGTTGTTTAAAAGATATATATAATGTACGTTGTTTTAGGTTAGATGTAAATTATTGTTGTTTCGGTTAATAAAATATAGGCACATTAATTTTTTGTTTTAAAAATAAAAGTTTGTGACCTCATCATGGCTCAATGCTTGTTTCAGTTAATTGTTTTCTTTCGACGAATTTTGTGTCTGGAAATCAGGGAGAGGGGAGAGTTAATATATATAAAGTTGTTTTTGTATTTTATTTTTTTAATTTTTTTTGAACGGCAAAATAAGTTTATTAAAATGAACTCCGGCGGGAAGGGATTGTTTTTTTTTTTCACCTTTTCAATTTCTCTTTTCAAAATTGAAGTACCCGCGCAATGCGGCGGACGGCGAGTGGTTTCAATTCGGCTACGTAGCGAACGTTTTATTGCACCGGTGGTGGGGGGGTTAATAGTATTGTTTCATGAATGGTTTTTTTCGGTGATAAGTAGAATTCGAAAAAACATGATCATATTTTAAACAACGCGCAATATATGGACATGTTCAATGTTGCAGCAGAGAATAAATTGCTTTCGAATATTTGTTCCATTTAAGTGAGTAACAACGAATTAGGACCGTCTAAGTTAAAAAAAAAAAGTTAATGACCAAATGCGCAAGTTACCTCAAAATACAGGGATCATTCGTGTAATTTACTCTAATTACTAAGGGTTTGATGGATTTTTTCAAATATAAACGTATTTTTGTTTGTGGTTTTAATTAGTATTACGTAGTGTTTTGATTAGTTAAAAATAAAATGTGATTGTTTAGGGTTATAAATAAAATGTGTTGTTACTTTAAGTTAAAATATAAGTACGTTTCTATCTCATGTTAAAATAAACACACATTATAGACACAATTTGCATTAGATGGGCTAGAGTGGAGCCCCTTAGGGAGCCCCTTAGGTAGGGGTGGACAACTCTACCCTGATGAATGTAGGATAAGTCATCATATTTTAAGCAACAAATCAAGGTAATGACAAAGATGGACAAAACTACCCTTAGCTTAGGTCTCTAGTTCAAGTTTGCAATAGAAATTCATTCTGTTAAGCAAGTTAAAAACGATACTGTTAAGTGTTAATAGTAGATTGCTTCAGTTGGGTCTTTCTTGATACATTTAGTTTTTGTTTGGTCTTGCTAATTCACATCTTTACGCATATGTTCTGTATATTGTAACTTTCAATTATTTTCAATTTAATAAAACTTCTCCGTTCAAAAAATACTGTATTTTCAGACGGTTACTTTGGTCCTTATAGGTAAGATAACGTAAACTTTAAATTTCTGACGTTAATAATGATGAATTGTATTATAATAATTTTATTGTGTAATATTTTTGTAGTTACTCTAATTATAATCATAGAGTACCTTATCGGAAAATGTTATATAAACGTCGCGACATATTTATACCTTTAACTTTAAAAAACTATCGATATCCAATATTATCACAAACATCTTCTATTGATAATGAAAAAAGACAATAAGTATACAAGTGCAGAATCATGATTACAGCATGTTTCCATTTCAAGTTGACACTTTTGATGCCTCCAATGCCTCCTTATTTAAGGAAATCCCTGTAATATATGAGAGGTGTCATTCCAAATTTTTATTAGAAAGCTCAATATTAATTAATCGAAAATAGAGGCTGGTTAATTAGTTTCAGTGGGTTCATTGCCACCCCTTAACCAGATATCACCATGTATATTTTTAAACACTTACCTTCAATCATGAGGAAAACAAACTAATCTTTGTACTTGATTATCGAGCAACTGAGTTTGCAAGTAACCCAATGGAACTAACCAGTGTATAAGAAAGTTTAAATAAAAAGAAATATACCAAAATTACTCTTTTAGTGTTAAACATAGTAAAATGGGGATTTAGTGTTTACTTTTTACACTATCTTTTACACTATTTTCATCAATTTGGTGTAAAAATAGTGTTAAGGGTTGTAGAAATAGGATAAAACACAAAGTACATTGCCTATATTAGCAAAAAGAGTGAAGTAAGTATGACACATACCGCTAAAAAGTAGCCATTTCTGAAAAAATATTGCAGTCACGGCTCCAACATTTTCCTACAAAACAATTTACCAAATATAACTTCTTAGATATACCAGTTTTATAATAATAATAATAATAATAATAATAATAATAATAATAATAATAATAATAATAATAATAATCGGTAAATTAGCGTTAAATATTACCTGACTTTTAAAATCCCAGATTTTCACAAGAGCCCCTGAAGTTCTTGTTCCAAGAATAAGACCATCAAGTGAAAAGCTGCAGATGTATATCCATCATATGCAACCTACAAATTAACAAATCATTAATAGCAATGTACTTACATGAATAGTTCTATCCCAAAGTATTACAATTTTGTGGTCAAGTAAAACAAACGTTAGTAAACCTTCTTTAAGTCCAGAAATTAAAACTAAAGATTATTAGATGCATGAAAGTAAGGATATGGTTGATTAATTTATTTGGAGTAAGTGTTCACAGCAGCGTGTTGAGTCCAGAAATCTGAGTTTTCATTAAAAAAAATATTAATATTTATATGAGGCATGCTTTACTTTATTATAAGCATGCTATTAAAATATTTAAGGTTAGTTGGTCTTGGTTACTTTTTTATAATATAAGCATGCTAGGAGTGTCATTATTATATTCCACTTTTGTCCTTTTTTACTTTTTCCTCCCCCACTGTCATTATTAAATTCCAGCTTGCTCCTTTTTTACTGCATGCTACATAGGAACCAAAAAATAGTCAGAAAGCACAAAAAACCAAGGATAAAAATCAATAACAAAAACGGCCATCAATTAGTTTCCAGACAGAAAACCAGGGATAAAAATCAATAACAAGATTGTATGTGTGTGTGTTAAAATATACAAACAGAAATGAAAGTACATTGTCGTTTCACTTATATTCTAGAAACTAAGTTGCTATAACCGACATATGCATGAGATATCACTGTACTTTCAATTAACCTAAAACGAAAACACAAAGATAACAAAAACCACCTTGAACCTTGTAGAGTTGCATTTCTTCTATGCTAGGGGTAGAAATGTCTAATTCCTGTAATTGTACCAAAGGTCAAAGATTATAACATTTTTTGGGTTTATTGACAACTTGAATGCATTAAAAATACTTTACTTTAACAGTTTCGTGGGGTATGACTCATCATCCTTTTCTACCATCAAGGTTTACTTTAATAATGGGTCAAATATAGAATATTTCTCTTTTCTCTTTTCATGCACCAAATATAAAATACAATATAAATTTCCACATAATAATTGAATAATTGTATAAATGGTATTAATAAATGGTATCATAAAACCCAAAACGAAAACACAAAGATGACAAAAACCACCTTGAACCTTGTAGAGTCGCATTTCTTATACGCTAGGGGTAAAAACATTCAATTCCTGTAATTGTACCAAAGGACAAAATATTATAACATTTTTTGGGTTTATTGACAACTTGAATGCATTAAAATGGTTGAGATTAAAACCTGGACAAATTTGCTTTAAATGGTTGAGATTAAAAGCCGGACAAATTTGCATTAAAATGGTTGGCATTTTTTGGGTTTATTAAGAAGCATGCTTCCTGGACAAATTTGAAAAAATGGTTGAGATTAAAACCTGGACAACTTGAATGGATTAAAATGGTTAAGATTAAAACCTGGACATATATACCCCTGGACAGGAATTGATATGATTCTCATGTTTTCTTGAAGTCAAAGCCACAACAGTTAATGGTTGAGATTAAAACCTGGACAAAATTGCCACTGGAGAGTTAGATAAAGTAACCAGAAGAAATACAGGAGACAATGGTGTTGGTGGTTTGCTGAAACTGTTAATGTAATAGCAAAAATATAAAAACTATGGAAAACTGTTTAATGTTTTGTTTCTTTTAGTGTGATCATGGATTTTAGTAGAATTTTAAATGTATTTAAAAAAACCATTTAGCTCCTGCTTTATAATATACTAAAGAGAAATTTTTTTTTTCATTTTTGGTCCACATGGTTATTGATTTTGTTTCTTTTTTTCAGTTTTGGTCCCTAGAATTTAAATTGTCCAACTTTTCAAATCATTGAAAAATTTCAAATTTCCAAATTATTCAAAGAAAGAACAACAAAAATTGTGAATAATTAAAGAAACTTACAACTTAATTCCATGTGCAATTATTGTATCATCCAATAAAACACTTGCAAAATACAAAAACCAAAGGATAGATACATATGCTAATACAGATCTGGAACTAAAGTTCATGGTCAAAACGGCATACTTTCATTAAAAATCAACAAGGTACGAATTGTAACTTACAATTATTCTAGATATCCCAGCTGTCATATTCAAATCTGAAGGCATCTTGCCAATAAACTTTATACTTTTCCAAATTGATATCCGTGGATGATGTCACAAAGACCACCAGCCCGGGCAGCTCCGATGATAGCCTCAAGCATAGCTTCTTATCTAATTTCAAAGTAAAATTCCATGTTTAAATGATATGAAACAATAAAGTAGAAGGATCAAGACAATACTATAATTCAAACCTGAAAAAAAATCCACAATCAGTAGCATCAGATAAAATAATGTGGACATACCATGTGAAATTCTGAACGACAGAAAGAAACATCTCAATTAAGCAGATGAAAGTCAAGCAAAATGTTACACAGATGCCATACACTCGATTTTGTAATAACAAGAAACTACAGAAACCTACACAGATGCCATACACTTGATTTTAAACTAAAAATGTCACACACAGATGCCATACACTTGATTATAAATGAACCTACACCAATAAATCTAGGGTTACAATATACAAACAACTAAAAAAACGATGCCATACACTCGATTATAAACTGATTATGTCACAAACTCAGTTCCTGATGCTGTTGGCGAAGGCACCTGATGCTGTTGGTGAAGGCGGAAACTGATTTCGTTGGAGGTCTTTCGGGCAAATCATCTTACGAGTGACAGAATCGGATGACGACGGCGATGGTGGTGAGTAGCGAAAACGAAAACGAAAGACAAACCTATGAAAACGAAAACGATTTGGGGTTTGTGGTAACTCATCTGTGAAACGATTGTTGAGAGAGTGGCGTGGAACGTTTTTCAGATCTGTGAAAACCGATGGTGGTGAGTAGCGAAAAGGATAACGAAATTTAGATATGTGAAGCCGAAATTCAGATCTGTGAAACCGATGGTGGTGAGAAGCGATACCGGTTGTTGAGAGAGTGGCGTGGACCGATTGTTGGGAGAGTGGCGTCGACTGGTATGCAGATCTGTGAAAACCTATTGTTGAGAGAGTGGAGTGGAACGGAGCTGTGTACAGATGATGGCAGAGGAGAAGTACCGGTGATAGAGTAATGGGGGAGGTGGAGCAAATTGAGGATGACGGCTCTAAATGTTTAGGGTTTTTTTTAATGCTTTTATAACTTCACATTAGGTTAGAGTTCCAAATAGAGGTGGACACGGTGGCAATCCGTCTTTGGACATCTGTACACGCTGGCAATCCGGTTGTTTTGTGTTTCTTTACCCGCTTCAAAAATTTTGTGCAGTGAGTGATTGTACACAATGCTTTAATTTTAATACTTTGTGCTTTGGAATTGGTACTATCTTAAAAATTAAGACAATTGTGCATAAATGTATTGTAAGTTATATATGGTTTATAGTATAGTATAGATATATATATATATATATATATATATATATATATATATATATATATATATATATATATATATATATATATATATAAAAGACAATTGTGCTTTGGAATTGGTACTATCTTAAAAATTAAGACAATTGTGCATAAATGTATTGTAAGTTATATATGGTTTATAGCATAAATGTACACAATGCTTTAATTTTAATACTTTGTGCTTTGGAATTGGTACTATCTTAAAAATTAAGACAATTGTGCATAAATGTATTGTAAGTTATATATGGTTTATAGTATAGTATAGATATATATATATATATATATATATATATATATATATATATATATATATATATATAAAAGATGTATTTTAAACAATTTAAAATGTTTGGTTTTATTCCTTTAAGTTCTCAAATTAAACTATTTAATTTAAACCTAAAATTAAAACCATATTGATTATCTTTTAATTAACAATTAAATAAATTAAATCAATTTAGGATTAACAAATTAAATCAATTAATTTAATCCTAATCCTTGCCCACTAAATTTTTCGAAAATAAGGCCAAGGGTTTCCATTTATTAAATAATCATATTTACTAAAAATAGAAAAACCCTATAGGAGGCCAGCAATTTTCGAAAATGGGGTGGAGGCTAGGGTTTCCAAAACCCTAGCCCAAAGTCGACACATATGGTGGCAAGGGTTTAATATAAACCCTAAAATCTAAATTTTCCATTATAACAATTCAACAGAAAAACAAGCATAACTTTGATACCACTGATGGGATCTATGCAATCAATGAGCTTAAATCTTAAGTACACATGAAACCTAATAAGGATCTATGTTTTTCTCAATTGAACCTATAACTAAGGCCAAATCAAAATTCATGAAGGATATTTTTCATACCTTTGACCATTGGAAGCAAGCACCACAAGTGTCGTGCCTCTAATGGCTCAAACACACAACATAGCAAGCAAAAAACAAAAGAGAGAGAAGAGAAACTCCAATGAGTTTGGCGTGAATATGAGAGTGTCAGGGGGTCTCTATTTATAGTCTCTAGATGATAAGTGATAAGGCATATAACTACCTTATTTAGATTCCTGATATGATAAGGCTTTTATCACATAACTGAATCTGCTTATCATTGCCATAAATAAACCTTATACCCATATATGGATTTCGAAACCCATAAGGCTTTAAGCCTTGTTTCGTTCAACCCATATACAGAAGCCCTAATTGTCTTTTCCTCAACTATTGAACAATTACAAATCAGTCCCCTGCACTTTTAATTAATCTAATTAATCCCAAAATTAATTCCAATTATAATCTGATAAATTATTAATTAAATATAACTATTTCTAATTAATATATTATCCTCATAATATATTAAGTCTCTCTCTCTATCTGTCATCTTGTCCTCTGCCAGTTATGAAGGCAACCCAAAATGACTGTGCTGCTATCAATTTAAGTATATTCCCAAATTATAGTTTTGACATAGACACCTTAATGCAACAGGTTTAACCCCGGTAACATCTTGAAGAATATCAAAATATCCAAAAACATCCGAAGATCTAGGGATATCCCCAAAGACAATTTTTTGAGTTTCATAATTATCTTAAACAGGGAATACACATGGAAGTTTTCAATATGAGTCTTCACATGGACATCTGATCCTAGTGGAAAAGCTAAATGTGGCAAAAGAAAATACTTGTAAAGTCACGAGTAAGATCTTCACATGATCTTACTAGAGATTCCACCATTGACTTTTTACTAATATATTCAATTTTCTAAATCTTTTGAGCAAATTATACGAAATGTTTTAAACTAAGTCTTCCACACTCACTAAACCATATATGTATTCATAGTATGAATACAAAGGAATGACATTTTCATGTAATTCATCTAGTTGGGTTTATCCCTGGTAAAGATCTTGGGTCTATCCCCAGTAAAATCTCGAGTGTATCCCCAGTAAAGATCTTGGGCCTATCCCCTGTTGATTCATGGGTCTATCCCCAATAAGATCTTGGGTCTAACCATAGAAAAATCATGGGTCTATCCATAGTAAGATCTGATGGGTTTGGATAAACTAAACCGATCATTTTGCGTAAAACAATTTTAAGCGGCAAAAGAAAGAGGTTTAAAATAACAATCATTTTAAGATCATTTTAACAAAACCACTGAGAGGATCCAATTACATAATTTAGAAAGAATATTTGAAAACTATAGGATGAAAAGAAAACAACCTTTGAAGACTTTGATCCCCCTTGGTTTTGGGGAGTTGATGAAGATGGCAAGAGAACTCAAAGTAGAGTTCCTCTATAATGTATCCACCAACAAGATTGAGGCACTAGAATCTTGCACTAGGAATGCTAGTTCCCTTTTGTATTTGTGACTTCTTAAGCCTTTAAGTGCTTAACACAATTAAGCACTAAAGGAGAAGCACTTCTACACCACTTACACTTGCAAAAGGCTTCAAAATACATGCAAGATGGGGGGGGGGGGAGAAGGAGATGGAAAAATTTCAATAGGAAGAGAGAAAAGCAAAAACCAAAAACTCTTGCAAACACTTTCTTATATAGTCTCATGAAAGACATTAGACCCATGCTTTCATTTGATGCAAAGGTGGAGTGTTTTCAAAGAGGTTAATGGTGTGTAAGAGGAAGAGTGCAAGTCACACTATGGTTACACTAACCAAATGTACTTTATGTAACTACAAAGTTGAATGGAAACTAAAGAGTCCAAAACTTTATACATGACTTATTAAATCATACCATATGATATAATAACTAGTTTATTCTCTCTTGCTTTATTATTTTCATAAGATAATAATTATCTCCTAATTAAATACAAGAGTTGATTATTTATTAACAATCATATTACTAATAAATATTCAATATGTGCCAACTTGCTTAAGGTGTGACGCTATAGGATCATATGTTAATGGCAAATATCATTCTAAAATTGTTCTTGGGCATATAGATCCAACAATCTCCCACTTGCACAAGATTCATTATAGATTGACATAGACAGTGGTTGACGTCTATAACAGACCACTGCCCCTAAAAACACACGACGAGGTGCCATCCAGCAACAACCAGATCCAAGTGCTCCAAGCCATAATTGGTTATAAGATAATGGTATCAATTATCCCTTTGTTATGGACATCATGTTAAACATGAGACATGGATCACAATCAATCTCATATGGTGTTCAACTTTTGAGTAAGGCTTTAGATGTCTAACCCAACAATGGCCCTTATAATTGCCTTTTACGGAACAACGCTAAACTATGTCAAAGCACAACAATTCCTACACTCAAGTCCCAAATATGTATCTCAGGTTGAAAAATAAAAAGATATTACCTTAATCAAATATTACTCATGACAACGATCCATGAAGTGATTTTTGATGCGGGTCTTGTCGAATACTTATTCTCTAATCAAGTACCTATGACTTTTGGTCGCAACCCTTTGCCATTTTCATCTCTATGAAAATCAACTAATCCATTCATATTAGTCTTACCTCATAGTTGCTCACACAACTATGAATGACTATGGACATTCAGAATAACCAGGTTACGCAAGGATTAAACATGCTAATAGAGAAGACAACAATTATTTAATGAAAATATCGTATCCAATATATCAATTCATTACAATAAATGTTGCTTATATTGTTCCAATATCCAAATACTAAATTTAATTTGCATGACTTTTATGAATACGATCGTACATATAATCATCTTAATTCTAAGTATAGTTGATTATCCTGGAGAGCATGATTGGTGTTCAGATGTGACTTACTATCTTTTAGCTTGATCAAGTATATTCTTGAAATCATAAAAGATTTTTATAGGTGATCCCTGGATGGAAGGACTCAACCTAGTTTTTTGGTCAACATATACACCTTATCATATTAGAAAGCAACTTCTGAAGTAGCAGTGTATTCTATTTTGTAGTGGACCGGAATATAATGTTTTCCTTGGAACTGATTCCAACAAAACCCATTCTTCATTCATAATGAAGTTATAGTTCATTTATAATTCACAATTATATCTATGTGTTTTAAAGTTAGCATCTTATGTAGCTATTGACATAAAAATCTTCTTCAAAACTGATTAACTCATATACATTCTCTTAGTGCTTCTCAAGTACTCTTAGAATATCCTTACAGTCATCCAATGATCTTCACATGTATCTTGTTGGTATCTTATGATCTGTTCATAAAATATGAATCATTTTATTTTGTTCAAATCTTTGTGGTAAGTCATTTTTAAGGCAAGCTGAAAATAGTGGTATGTGACATTGACAAGAATCCTTCGTGGAAAACTTTCATTTTGATCTCTATCAAGATATTGTCAACATATGCATAAATTATTTAAAACTTTAACATTCATTTTAATCTATCACCATAGATTTTACATTCTAATAATGTATTTTTGTCATTCCTAAGTCTTTCATTTTAGAAATACTTTCCGAGTCAAGGCGAAATGTCCTTGCATAGTCGGGATGTAATTTCTTATGATTAAGTATGTCTTCTTCATACAAGATTAGGAATATCACTATGGTCCTACTAGTTCTGAGTAAACACAAATGTTTATCATCATTATATTGTAAAACATACTTTGTGTTTTCACAATAAAATGATAATTCTAGTCTTGAGATGTTTGCTTTATATCCAAAATGGATCTTAAAGTTTATACATTTTTAGGATATCTTGGATTAATAAAACCTCCAGGCTAAACTATATAGACATCTTCAAGAAGGCGTCTATAAAGAAAAGCGGTTTTTTCTCGAAATCCATTTGCCATATCTTATAATCATATTATGAGGTAATGGTAAATATCCTTGTAGATCTAATCATAGCCACTTCAGAAAGGGTTGGTCATAGTCATAGACATGAGTATGAGAAAATCCTTTTACAACAAGTCTTGCTAAAAGTGTATATATTTCCATGTTTTTCTTTCCGAAAGAACCACTTACTCGTTGTAGTCTTCACTTTAGGGAAGAAGTTTAATCAAGCACATACTTGATTATTATACATGGATAATATCTTAATGTTCATGGCTCAAAGTCATTTATCGGATTCAAAATCTGACATAGCATTTTGGTAATTGATATATTTACAATAAACTATCAATAAAACTCATCAATGAGAGATTCCATAGTTCTCATGTAATAGATGATTTCTACCATACATGCAAACAATTTGTGTTTTCACATTAGGCTATGGTTCTTGAACTACTTCAAGTTCCATGTCCCTCCCACTTGCTTTGTCATTAGAAACTTTCTTTCTAATAACTCAACTTTTAGATGAATAAGAGAACTTATTCTAGGTGGGGTTGTGTAATCTAAAACTCTTCTAGAAAATCTTACAAATATGTATTTAGTAGATTTTGGAAGCTTTAGCCTTACATAGGATTCTAAAACATTAATAAAATGTTTCATCTACTTCTTAATTGGAGTTTGTATTCGAAATACAATTAATAGTGATATGGACATAATCCCAAAAGGATAAAGGAAGATGATTTCTACCGATTAGAAAGTAAATCATATCCAAAAAGGTTTAGATCATCCTTTATAATCACCAAGGCTTTAGATGGTACTTCTGATTTGTTTCTCAACTTCTCATTTGAAGACTTCTAATGGTTGCACTTTTATCATATAAAATACAATGACTATAGTTGTTAATGAAGTTGATGAGGTATCTCGTACTAAATCTAGACATTCATTATGAAGCAAGTCATACATCACGGTGTATAGTTCTTTAATAATTATTTTCTCTACTACTTAGTGAAAATATAATTAGTAATCTTTTATAAATAAGATTCACATGTGTCAAATAAAACATCTTTATTTGCCTTCAAAAACTATTTCTTGAAGTTGGAATTTGTGTAGATAACAATGTCATAGATAATATTGATTCAAATCATATTTGAGTCAAAAGTGGTTTTCTTATAGAACTTATAATTTATAAAACCATTGATATTTATTTAGTTATTCTATTAGGAGATCTAGTTCTCGAAATAAGAATAATCATTTCAAAATATAAATATGATCGTTATGAAAAATGATTAAGTAAATAATCAATTAACTAAAACATAAATTTAGACAAGATAAATTTAAAACATATTTTGTTCAATAAAAAGATTTTTTTACAATACAAGTCTTTTATGATCATATCATAAATAATGAACTTCAAAAGCGACGTTCCAACTTGCTTATGCTCAGCTGCTCACTTTTCTAAAATATTCGTAGACATTTACAAATATTAGATTAACATAAGTATGAAATACTTGAATGTTATTAGAAAAGTATAAGTTTTATCTCATGAATACCTGAATTACTGGCCAGACCAATATTTTTCAGATAAGAGGGACAATTCCTCTTCTAGTGTCCTGTTTCTTGACAATAGAGACAAGATTCATCATTATGGACCTTTCTTGATCTCTTGGGATTTAAGGTTTCCTTTCCATGAACACCGGGTCTTTTAGAGCTCACATTGTGACTCTCTTCAGCCTGCATTCTAGTAATGCTTGAACCAAGTTCTACAGTTTTGAAGGTAAATCTATTTACCATGAGAAAACATCTCATATGCTTCTAAGGTTTTCAAGACTTTTTAAAAGTCAGGAAGAACTGTTCCCATTATGATGTCAGATACATCATAATGATGCTTCCAGCAGGAATCATGTTTAGATCATTTGAAAAGTGTGGGTATTTAGGAATAGGGCCTTATATAATTTCTAATCCCTTTCGAGAACGATTCTCAGGGTACGAAGCCATTCGTAGAAATTATATTCTTGAAATGTTATTGTCTCTTTCATATCACCAAGTGAAAGATAATGCATAGTAATGAGTTTGGATTTATTCATCTACAAAATTTTAACAGAATTCATTTAGTATTTTCAATATGCAGTCTTTAAAAATTAGTACATTTTATTGTAGCGATTATGGGATCTAAACAACGATTATTTAACTTGGTATGTTTGATCCCATCTATGCCTCAAGTCTCTCATGCTTAGGTGACCTTTAGCACATAAGAGTCTTGATCAAATCATCCAACTCAAAAATCTAGTGAACTATACTTTACCAATGGTTAGGTGACCTTTTTTCCATTAGCAAATATAAAAGACCTTGGCCATCATAGGACAATGCAACTAGACAAGGTGACCCAAGAATCTACAAGCATTTCACAAATGATGTGCAAGTGATTTTATAAGATGATTACATAGATTTGAAGTTTTCGAAAAAGGTTTTTATATATGTTTTGCAAATATAGTTATAAAAACATGGTCTCATGAATATTACATGCCTCCAACAATTCATGTACATTTTTATACAAAACATATATCTTATATAAGGTTCTTTTGGTTCCAAATAAAACTTCATTTAATAAACCGTTAGTCTGCGATCAATTATAAACTAATATCTCATATTTAAAGTTTATCGGTAGATGTAACACCACATTACTTTTGGTAAGTAAATATATGTTATTCATAGTGTAATTATGATTTAAAATGATGTTATAAGTGTTTGGGTGATTAGAACACCTTTTGGGTAGAGTTTTCGTGCGAAAAACGCCAAAAATAGGTTACACTGGCCGTGTAAATTGATCACGGGTCGTGTAAAAGGTCGATGAATTCTTACCGAGACTTACACGGGTTGTGTACTTTGGACATGGGTCGTGTTTCCTGCAGACCAATTTTTAAAGCATCCTGCAAGTTACACGGGCCGTGTAACTTGGACACGGGCCATGCTGCACACAGACCCCGCACTTTATAGTCGCGATTTTATTCATTTGGACAGAAAACTCTCGAACCAAAAACCTCCTAAACCCTATAAAACGTTCCCAAATCGTCTAGGAACCAAATTGGAAGGCTAGAACTCAAAGGATTGAAGTAATCTTCAGTATTTCACTTCTTGAAGGTAAGGTTTACTGTTTTAAAACCTTTTGAACGGTTGATTTGGTTGATTTGGGTTGAATTCGAGTGGTTATGAAGGACAACCTGTGATTAGTTGAAATTGAGTGTATAACTCATGTTTGGATGTTTTAAAACACTCCTAATCACGAGTATTAACTGATGAGAACAAGCTTTAAGCTTTGATGGTGGAAATACAAGGTATTCACCTCTATTTGGTATGTATATGGTTGTGTAGGTGCTGGAAAGTGTTGAAGAAGTGCTTGTAATTAACGTTGGTGGTAGCTAGGACTATGAAGCTACTTAATCCAGGTGAGTAACTCTACTTACATGTTGGTTGTAACATGTTATATATGTTTATGATGCTAGATGATTCACAAACATGTAGAAATTACTATGTAAATCAAGTGTATCAAGAGTTAGAAATCACTTGTTATTACAGGTGAGTTCTGTAGTTATATGCAAGATGATACATATAGTAAATTACATGTATATTATGTAGACACATAGAGAATTCTATGTGATTATATGTGTTAGAAGGTTGGGGTTACGATGTGAAGTAACCGACATTAAGAGGAGAACCTCGTGTTCATTTGAAGTAAAGTTTATATATCACTAGATGAGTACTTGGTGAATAGGTACAACTAGGATATAATGGTTTGCTTAAAGGGTACTTAGCAACCATAGAAAAGTATGCAAAATGGATATATATATATATATATATATATGGTGAAATATATGTAGTATGATGTAGTATATATATACGATACTTGTGATTTTACAGGTATGCATGGACTATTGGGCATGAGTACCTTACAGTCGTGGTGTTGATCCTTTATGGCCAAATGATTGGGTTAAATTACCCAAAATCTAATGTGGGAACTTGTACGGTTCATGCAAACCTTATTGGTCGAGTGAGGATCTGTATGGTTCCAACTATACGGCCCTTGTGGCTAGGAGATTGGGCTCATCGTCCAAATATAATATTTGTTAAACTCTTATAACTTGTAACAGTTTTGGAAAAGACAATATCGGGGAAGCCCTTGAGTCTATGAAAGGACAAGATTTGGGTAAGCCAGTGAGTCAATGAAATGACAAGACCGGATAAGCCATGAGTCAATGAAATGACACGACCGGATAAGCCGTGAGTCAATGAAATGACAAGACCGGATAAGCCGTGAGTCAGTGAAAAGACAAGACCGGATAAGCCGTGAGTCTAGATGAGATCGGGACATGTCGTGAGCCTTTTGTGTTTACATGTGATGGGTTGATACCCAAGTGTAGAGCAGACATAGAATTTATTTGTATAGAGATTGGATTTGATATCCAAATATACGGCCTTTATGGCTAGGAGATTGGGCTCAGCGTCCAAATATAATAGCCTTTATGGCTATGCGTTGGGTTTAACTACCTAACATATGGTAAGAACCTTTGTGAAACCAGTGTTGGCTTCTGTGACTAAGAAATAGGGCTTAATTGCCTATAGAGAATAAAGAAGAGTTGGATATAAAGCCCCTGTGGCTTGTGATCAGAAAGGTTATAGAGTAAAAGGTTTCATATTGGAAATCAGTGTGACGAAATACCGTGTAGTGATATCAAGTAGTGATATCGAGTTGTCGGTTAGGTGTATACTTGTGTTGCATGTATTACACCGTGGTTGTTTATTAGTAGCTTAGGTATCGGTAGATACCAATGTAATACGGAAAGAATACTTGTAGTTATTAATAATGAAGTATAGCTGGTTTGATATGTTTATATTAACCAGTACTTATGAATTGTTGCAGGGAATAACTACACCCACGAGTTGGGTGACGTATTACATTTAAAACAAGTTATTCATGTCATTGTAGTGTTACTCACTAAGCTTTGTAGCTTACATGTTTGTGTTATGTTGTGTGCAGGGTAGCAGTTGTAGCACCCGGCTCGGATCGTGGGACGATTCTCGATGATAACTACTTGTAGATTCCAGAGCACACGAGTAACCAATTATACTATTTATGTTATAAATGCGAAAAATTTTATGGGTATACTCTGTGTTGAAACTGGGCGTTACAAGTTGGTATCATAGTCGTGGTTTAAGTGAATTAGGTGTCTATAGAGTATATTCCTAGACTTAAACCTTAAAAGATAATAGATTGTATTGTTAAATTAGGTATATATTAACATGCGTGTTATATATATGACCTGATTATTGCTGAATTTTGAAGTATGTGAAGTATTCGGAGTAATCCGATTTTCGAAATTTAGGGCTGAGAGCCTGAGTGGTGGCCGGGTTTGTTTTAAGACTTGGTATAAAGAGGGGCTAGTGGCCCAGCAAAAAGAAATCCGACAGAATTGTGGGTAAAAATTATTGATATTATACGTAAAATTACTACCTATTGTTTTAGATATACATGGAAAAGCAGACGAGTCGTTTTGAGACTCGATAAATAGAGAAAGAAGGAAAATAGTAAAATGTCTACGAGAGTTGTGGGCAGCAGTTATAGAAAAAGGTACGTAAGTTATTTCTTGAAATAACAAATATATAGTTGGAGCCGGTGACTATTAAGGCGACCGGTAGACAACATCATGGTAAACATTTAGATGAGAGTGGACCATTCGATGTTGATAGAAAGTGATCGACATATATTGAAAAGTTAATAGAGTCGATAACTGTGTGGAATATGGTAAAGAAGAGTTGTTACCAATGTTTCCTTTGAAATAATTGCACCATATCGGTGGCAAGTATTAGCATAACGCTGTGAGACAACATTGAGATGTTAAAGAAGTAACGATTAGCTTTATGTGCTATATAGTTAAGCCTTAGTGGCTGAAATGTTATCGTTAGCGAAAGTTGGGTTCGTTGCGATTGGTACTATGGAATTTAAGTGGCTAAATTCTATAATAGATGATGTGTAAAAATAAGTGGTTTTAGATATTTGAACGAGAATCATTTCTCTTTTCTTACTAGTGGAATGGGTGTATGAAAGAATAATTGGATTGTCTAAATACAACTTATGCAGTTGGGAAAGATAGAAATAAACACTTTGGCTGGCTAAGCCAGGATGTTAGAATGTCGTTGATTAGCTATGTATAGCTTATTGAGAAATTGTGATCATTCCTTATTAGGAATGTAAATAAAGGAGAAAGTTAGCCTTAAAAGAGTTGTGTGTGGTTGGAATGAAATAGCTAGTAGATTTATACTGAGGTGAATATTATAGTGATTTCAGTTGTGATTGAAAGAATCTTGTTTTCTTAAATCAAACTAGTCACTACCCAAGACGAAAAATATTAAGAATAAAGTATGTGTACTAGCTAACCTTGTTATGTATTGTATACGTGTATGTATATACTGCTGTTAGAGGTTCTGAGGAACTCTGTGTATAGACAGTGATAGTAGTAGCCGAAAAGTAACACATAACGAAGAGTTTATGTTTCTTTTGTATGAAGAATGTAATTGATTAGCTATGTGACAAAATTTTCCACTAACGAGTATAAGTTGTATAAATTGCATAATAGTTAAAAGTATGTTGATACTTAGACAAAAGAGGCGTGTTTTAACTGTGAAGAAAGTAGTTATCTCCTCGAAGATCATTCATTCATGAATGCATCTGAGATCGGAGAATGGTACAAGGTGCCACGATTTGATTGGAGAACAATAAAAAGTACCGTGAGTGGGTATTGATTGGTAACAGTAGTAGACGGTACGAGGTATCGTGATTTAAAATTGTGTGACGATTGATACGGGGCATCGATCGGTGACACTTTGTGATAATTGGTACGAAGATACCATGGAGAGTATAGTACTAGGGTATTATGTAGTGAAGTTGAATGGTAGTATAATGTTATATACGATGTAAGAGCTATGAGTTAAGTAGTAATTGGTTGGGATTGTATATGCAAAGTACATACCAACCAATATTGTGTTGTAATATACCATATGTAATGTGTTAATGTGTAGCTAATACTAGACGCGTTTAAGTCTAGTATGTAGATGTTGTAACTTGATGTACAAAGTAAAATAAATTCAAAATTGTTGTGCCTGGCAAGATGCATTAAGCGGATACTCATGGTTCCATAAACTGAGTATGTACGGCTAGTAGTGCTGAGCAAAGGAACACAGTCTAAATCACTATTGTGATAGTGAGATAGATTATAAGTAGTGACGAGACGAGAACATCATTACTATGTGTAATGTGTTGTTTGAGAACAAAATGGACGTGTAATAGATGTTTTGTATAACATATGTTATGCGTATGGTGATCACTTAGTGAATATCTAGTGATCATATGTAGTATGTAGCAATCATATCATGACTATTTTGTGATCATAAGTAGTAGTAAAGATATGTAGTAGTTGCATATCGAATACTGTACAACCATGTAGCATGTTGTGACTATGTATATGTGTATATGAATATACATCGTAGAGATGTTGAATGATTATACCGTATGATACAAAAATAGATATACGTGTACAGTAAGGAAAGTAGATTAATATAGTATGTATAGAACTATATGAATGTGATCTCAGTTGTGATTGATAGGACCATTTCCTTAGCAATCAAACCCATCACCACCAAGATGAGAGATGGATAGAAGTTAGAGTTCCTATCGTGTATTGGGAATTCCAATCTAAATGAGAATGCAGGTTTGTAATGAAACCTTGAGCAATTTGACAAGTTGCAATGAGATTCCGAGGACGGAATCTTTTGAAGGGGGAAGAATTTGTAACACCACATTACTTTTGGTAAGTAAATATATGTTAATCATAGTGTAATTATGATTTAAAATGATGTTATAAGTGTTTGGGTGATTAGAACACCTTTTGGGTAGCGTTTTCGTGCGAAAAACGCCAAAAATAGGTTACACGGGCCGTGTAAATTGATCACGGGTCATGTAAAAGGTCGATGAATTCTTACCGAGACTTACACGGGTCGTGTACTTTGGACACGGGTCGTGTTTCTTGCAGACCAATTTTTAAAGCATCCTGCAAGTTACACGGGCCGTGTAACTTGGACACGGGCCGTGCTGCGCACAGACCCCACACTTTATACTCGCGATTTTATTCATTTGGACAGAAAACTCTTGAACCAAAAACCTCCTAAACCCTAGAAAACGTTCCCAAATCGTCTAGGAACCAAATTGGAAGGCTATAACTCAAAGGATTGAAGTAATCTTCGGTATTTCACTTTTGAAGGTAAGGTTTACTGTTTTAAAACCTTTTGAACGGTTGATTTGGTTGATTTGGGTTGAATTCGAGTGGTTATGAAGGACAACCTGTGATTAGTTGAAATTGAGTGTATAACTCATGTTTGGATGTTTTAAAACACTCCTAATCACGAGTATTAACTGATGAGAACAAGATTTAAGCGTTGATGGTGGAAATACAAGGTATTCACCTCTATTTAGTATGTATATGGTTGTGCTGGAAAGTGTTGAAGAAGTGCTTGTAATTAACGTTGGTGGTAGCTAGGACTATGAAGCTACTTAATCCAGGTGAGTAACTCTACTTACATGTTGGTTGTAACATGTTATATATGCTTATGATGCTAGATGATTCACAAACATGTAGAAATTACTATGTAAATCAGGTGTATCAAGTGTTAGAAATCACTTGTTATTATAGGTGAGTTTTGTAGTTATATACAAGATGATACATGTTGTAAATTACATGTATATTATGTATACACATAGAGAATTCTATGTGATTATATGTGTTAGAAGTTTGGGGTTACGATGTGAAGTAACCGACATTAAGATGAGAACCTCGTGTTCATTTGAAGTAAAGTTTATATATCACTAGATGAGTACTTAGTGAATATGTACAACTAGGATATTAATGGTTTGCTTAAAGGGTACTTAGCAACCATAGAGAAGTATGCAAAATGGATATATATATATATATATATATATATATATATATATATATATATATATATATATATATATATATATATATATATATATATATATATATATATATATATATATATATGGTGAAATATATGTAGTATGATGTAGTATATATATACGATACTTGTGGCTAGGAGATTGGGCTCATCGTCCAAATATAATATTGGTTAAACTCTTATAACTTGTAACAGTTTTGGAAAATACAATATCAGGGAAGCACTTGAGTCCATGAAAGGACAAGATTGGGGTAAGCCCGTGAGTCAATGAATTGACAAGACCGGATAAGCCGTGAGTCAATGAAAAGACAAGACCGGATAAGCCGTGAGTCTAGATGAGAACGGGACATGTCGTGAGCCTTTTGTGTTTACATGTGATGGGTTGATGCCCAAGTGTAGAGCAGACATAGAATTTATTTGTATAGAGATTGGATTTGATATCCAAATATACGGCCTTTATGGCTAGGAGATTGGGCTCAGTGTCCAAATATAATAGCCTTTATGGCTATGCGGTTGGGTTTAACTACTTAACATATGTTAAGAACCTTTGTGAAACTAGTGTTGGCTTCTGTGACTAAGAAATAGGGCTTAATTGCCTATAGAGCTTTTGTGCTCATACTACCTATAAGGATAGTGGTGAGATTTGATGACTCGAAACCGTAGAGAATAAAGAAGAGTTGGATATAAAGCCCCTATGGCTTGTGGTCAGAAAGGTTATAGAGTAAAAGGTTTCATATTGGAAATCAGTGTGACGAAATACCGTGTAGTGATATCAAGTAGTGATATCGAGTTGTCGGTTAGATGTATACTTGTGTTGCATGTATTACACCGTGGTTGTTTATTAGTAGTTTAGGTATCGGTAGATACCAATGTAATACGGAAAGAATACTTGTAGTTATTAATAATAAAGTATAGCTGGTTTGATATGTTTATATTAACCAGTACTTATGAATTGTTGCAGGGAATAACTACACCCACGAGTTGGGTGACGTATTACATTTAAAACAAGTTATTCATGTCATTGTAGTGTTGCTCACTAAGCTTTGTAGCTTACGTGTTTGTGTTATGTTGTGTGCAGGTTAGCAGTTGTAGCGCCCGGCTCGGATCGTGGGACGATTCTCGATGATAACTACTTGTAGATTCCAGAGCACACGAGTAACCAATTATACTATTTATTTCATAAATGTGAAAATTTTTCTGGGTATACTCTGTGTTGAAACTGGGTGTTACAGTAGAGCGCTTTAAGAACCGATTATTGTCTTCTAATAAAACTTCATTTTATTAGTTAAGACTTGGTGTTTTAGATGAGTTTTAAAATCATTATTTTAAATCTCCATTTCATAATCAAAATCTTATGATCTCATGAATTTGTAGAATAAAACTCACTTTATTTTATGAACTCATAGTATGCATCTTATGTCTAAAAGATCATATTTTGATAAACCAACACCAAATGATGATAATTATGTTCTAAAACATAATATCAACACAAAGCGTTAAACTAATATCTCATATTAAGTTTGAACGTAAAAATAATACCTAGTATAATAGTTTGACATTATAACGCTATAAAACGATTTTTAGTCTTTTTAATAGAACTCTTATTTATTATAAAATACATGGAGTTTAGATTTAGTTTAAACACATTTTAAACTATTTCAAATATTTTAGAGTTGACTATTAAAAGTTTTACTTTTGAAAAACATTTTCAAGAAAAACTCAGTTTTAAACGTTTTAAAAAAACTTTTAATAAAAACTCATTTGTAAACGTCTTACGTTACTGTTGGGCCATAATTATTGTTGGTTTAATCTTTGCATTTAATTGGACCAAATCCAAGAGTTTCTGGGCTAAAAAGAAGACAATTTAGGCCTTGCTGGGCGATTTCGGTCTTGACCGAAATCCTCCTGGATCTCTGTTGTGTTGACCGAAAACCTAGGGTTTTCGGTTGGGCCAGACTCCTATTTTTGGTGGGCTTTTATAGAATGGGCTTAGGGTTTAGGATAGGTCTAGGCGTGAGTATAAATACTCTTTATAGCCCTCATTTGTTATGTTGGTTGTTTTGGAGTGCATGCCTAGCTAGAGAGAATATTCTTGCATTCAAGCAATCAAGAATCTTATGTACCTGAATTTATTCTAGTAAAGTGTGCATTGAAGATTGGTAGTAATCTCCTGTTCTTATTATTTGATTAATACCATCTAGATCTAGTGATTGTTTGGGACCTACAATTGGTATCAGAGCCTCAAAACCTTGTGTTTTTTAGTGTTTTGGTATTAATCTTTCAAAACCTTTGCTTGGATCTTGAGTTTTTGGAGATTTTTGGGTGACTTGGAGGTATTTTGGATTGATTTGATCGATTTTGACTGTTGGTGTTCTAGAGAAAAACTGAGTTTTTGATCTTAAAAACTCGTTTTTTTTTTTACTAAAACGGTGTTTCTTGGATCTGGGTGAGGATTCTGGTCTGCTCAAGGTGATTTCGGTGGCGGCGCACCTTCCAGCTAGGGTTTGTTTGTGGTTTTCGGTGTTGTTCTTAAGATTTCGGTCCAATCTTTGGGTTCTCGGTCAGCCCATTAAGTGTTATCGGTGCATCACTTAGGGTTTTGGTGATTTCGGTTCAGTGAAGTTTTCGGTCAGATTTTCAGCATCGTTTTCGGTCAGAGGTAGTTTTCGGTTGAAGATTTCGGTC
The DNA here is from genome assembly GCA_023525715.1 of Cichorium intybus. Classification (NCBI taxonomy): domain Eukaryota; kingdom Viridiplantae; phylum Streptophyta; class Magnoliopsida; order Asterales; family Asteraceae; genus Cichorium; species Cichorium intybus. The sequence goes on along the minus strand of CM042013.1, from coordinate 83,147,042 downwards.
AAGTGCTACTGTTCGGTTAGGGTTTTCGGTTGTGTATATTGTTTTCGGTCTAGGTGCTGTTGAATATGTGCTTTTCGGTTTGAAAGTTTGTTGACTTTTGCTCCATTTTTGGTTCATTTTCAATGGAGATAGTTTCCAATATGCATTCCGATCTCGATTCTGTCATGGGTATAGTTACTCACATTCCTCGACTAATAAATGCTGAAGGTTTTTCGGAATGGAAATACAGATTCGAGCAATATATTAAGATGAAAGATGTGAACCTATGGAGAAGCTTTTTACGTCCGCCTGTTAAAATTACAATCACTCTACAAAATGGAACTGTGATAGATAAACCTCTTTAAGATTACACTAATGCGGAATTTGACAAAGTGGATCGAGATGAGAAAGCCCTTGCCACTCTTTCTATGGCACTATCTTCGGATATTGCTCAGGGCTTTAGAGAGCACACATCTGCCAAAACTTTATGGGAGGCGTTGATTGAGGTCTACGAAGGAAACGAAGATATGAAACAAAGCATGCAAGATCTGCTTCGTCAGAGGTTTAACATGTTCAATCATGTGATTGGAGAGACACTTGAAACTCAATTGCAACCTTTCATCACCTTGAACACCGAGATGACCACAACTGGAGTTGTGTTGACAAGAGCTGAAGTTAACAAGAAGTTGCTAAACTCCCTTCCAAAAAGTTGGGATATGAATGTGGCGGTGATTAAGAAGACTAAAGTTATTAGCAAACTCTCTCTCTCTCTGAGGTGATGGCGATCATCAAATCCTGTGACATGGATGATAGGCAAAGAGAGATCAATGATGTCCGCTCTTATCAATCTGCCAACTTGGGTGTTTCTACAAATAGTGCATTTTCTGCTTTTCCTGCTCAAGTTTCTGCTCAGCAAGCTTCTTCCTGTTCCGGTTTTCCCATGGCATCTCCAGCCACTTATGCTCCTAGTCCTGCTGCTAAGCCAACTTCTCCGGCTCCAGCTGTTCCTAAAGGAGCTGAAGAAAACTTGAATATAATTGCTGGTCTCTTAAACTGTTATAATGCTCTCGTGACTGGTGAATTGTTCAGCCAATAATGGATGGAGATCTTGATCAAATTCACCCTGATGATATTGAGGAGATGGACATTTCTTGGCATATTGCAATGACAGTATTCAGAGCCAAGAAGTTTACTCAAAGAACGGGTAGAAACAATTAGGGGAAACAATGGAGAAAGGAAGATGGGATTCAACAAGACCAAGCTTAGATGCTACAACTGCCACGAGTCGGGGCATTTCGCTCGTGAGTGCACTAAGCCGAGAGTGGAGAATACCAACACCGAAAGAAATCTGGTGGCGACTGGAATCTACCGTGAAGCTGCTCCTCAACCTCAAAATAATGAAAGGGCAATGGTGGCACAACAGTTCACTTGGGAGGACCAGATGCATGCCCTGAACTTGAATGCAGATGGTGGAGCTCACCTTTCCCAGATCGAAGGTGACATGGATGTTGATGCTGCTGAAGAACAGATGATGGATCTATAGTTTGCATTCATGGTCTCTTCCACACCCGAAAACACTGAGGTTAGTGAAGTTTCTTGCTCTTCTCAATCTTGTATTGATATAATTACTAATTACCATGAGCTAAATGAAAAACTAGTTAGAGAAATATTTGATCTTGAAAATCTCGTTTATAACTCCAACAAGAAACTGAGACCTTTTCAAGAAAAACTAGAAGCCAAAGCATCAGATTTTGATAAATTGCAAGAAGAGTATACTATAAAAGTTTATCACCTTAAATTTTCTAACGAAGAGAATGCCAAGTTAACTGCTGAACTTGATGCACTGAAAGCTAAATATAATGATGTTGATTTCACTATTAAAAAATTCGATGCATCAAGTACTGTTGTTGAATCTATGATTGAACACGAGTTAAAATGGCAAAACAAACACGGTGAAGGCTTTGGTTACAAAATGGGTCCCCCACCTTTTAATAATAACTTTACTCCCTCCGTTGATAACCAAGAAACAGAACAACCCGTTACATCCAGTTTCGCTCAAGAAAATCAATCTGGAACCGCTGAGAGTACTAAAATGAACTCTACTGATGCTTCTACCTCATGTGTAGATAAATAGAAAGAGAAGGATGAGGCATTCCCCATGCTGCGGTTCCCTCCGGTCCGTTCCCGGCAAATCTCCCCTCCCTTTTACTAAACCATGGCCTATTTTAAATTCCGTTAAAATTCATTCAAAGACTAATGTTTCTATTTTACCTGTTTCTAATGTTTGTGTGTGACGTGCCACTAAGACTGTTAATGCTTTAAAAAATTATTGTGATGTTAATTTTGAAAAATTTAGGACCAAGAATTATGTTAAAAATTTTGTTGCATGCTTGTGTGTGTGGTAATGTTTTGAAACAGTCAGGACCTGGACAATCTTCCACTGTTCCTTTGAAAAGACAAACTTGCTTCAATTGTGGAATTGCCGGTCACATTGCCAGAAATTGTCCCCGATATTTGTATGCTCAACAGTATGGACAGTTTTGGCAGAACGTGCCAAGGCGGAGATCTCATAAAAGAAAACCCTTGAGGTCACGTTCTCGAAATAAAAAGCAAAATGTTTCAAAAACCAAAACTCAAACTGCCCAGGACAAAAGGACTGACTCGAGTAGTAGTCTTATTTCAAAATTAAATGCAAATGTTCCCATCTGGTCCAAAGATAAAAGATTTAAATCAAATTATAGATGAGTTCCCAAAGGCAGTATTTCAAAAGCTTCTAAAATTTCACTATTAATTGACAAACGTGATATGAGCTTAGAATCAGTTTGTCATATCGATAGTAAGGGTCAACCCAGTTTCCGTATGGACAGGGTCCCTAAATCTAATTAATCCTGCAACTTGTGCAGGAACAGCTGTGGAGGAATATCATCAGACCCTGGTATGTTGATAGTGGTTGTTCCAGGCACATGACAGGCGACATGTCCCAATTACACAACGTTGAAAACTTTAACAGTGGATATGTTTGCTTTGCGGGTGGTGAAAAGGGAAAGATCACACCGAAAGGGACTGTATCCAATGGCGTGTTAAAATTTGAGAATGTAAACTTTGTTACTGAGCTCAAGCACAGTTTGCTGAGCGTTTCTCAAATCTGTGACAAAGGTTTTTCAACCCACTTTACAAACAAAGAAAGTCTGATTCTCAAGCTCGGTTTTGTTATTCCTGAGGAGTGAATTCTTGTCAAATCAGACATGAATCGCAATACTCTTGAAAACGTCACTTGCTATTCTCAAAAGCCTCTGAACAGAATGCCATGTTATGGCATCGTCGTTTTGGTCATGCTAACGCGAAGAATTTGAATTGTCTTGGTAAAAACGATCTTCTCCGGGGGCTTCCAATTAAAGACTTCATTACCTTTGAGAAGTGTGTTGCCTGTGCTCAAGGCAAACATCATCGGAAGCCACACAAGCCCAAATTGGTCAACACCATTGATTCGCTCCTTTTACTGATTCATATGGATCTCTTTTGGCCCCGTCAATGTTCTCAGTATTAACAAAAGCTCTTACTGTTTAGTTATTATTGATAATTACTCACGTTTTACTTGGGTTTTCTATTTAAAGAACAAGAGCGAAACTGTAGAGCTGGTTATGAGATTCATCAAGCTTATCGAGAATCAAACGAATCAGAAGCAATTAACACAACATGCTATGTCCAGAATCGGGTCATCATCAACAAGCCTCAAATGAAGACTCCATACAAGATTCACTATGGCCGTAAACCGACTGTTGCACATTTCCGCACCTTCGAGTGTCCTTGCACCCTACTTCATCTTGAAGCTACTCCAAAGTTTAACTCTAAAGTTAATGATTGCTACTTTGTGAGGTATGCGGGTAAAACTGCTTACCGGGTATATAACAAGGTGACTAAGCAGATTGTGAAATTGTTCGACGTACGGTGGTTAGAGGAGAATGAAACGGATGCTCGAGTTGGACCCGATTGGATATTAATTATGCTGAATTGTTTAAATCATTTAATGTGCTTTCTAATGATGTCTCAGGCACACAGCCAGGTCCAAGTGGAGTCAACAGAGATGCCGATGCGGAAATAATTCCTGATCCAATCATACCGTCAGTAATCTTTGAAGATCCAATTCTAAATGACGGTGCATCTCCCGCCTCCATTACTGTAACTGAAGATGCTCCTGCTGAATCATCCCAAGCTGTTGGCGAACCTCCAGTTGTTGAACAATCTGCTATTCATGAAGATGTTATTAATTATGAACCTGGTGATCTTTTCGATTCTACTCTCATGGATTCTCTCTTCCCAAAAAGAATTCATGATGAGTACGTTGCAAGCACTTCACATGATTTCAGAGATTCCGACAGAGGTGCTTCAGGCTCAGGCATAATTGAAAACATAACTAATCTTTCGGTTTCTACTGCTACGCTCGAGCATGCCATTTCGTCAAGAATTTAACGCGACCACCCGATTGATAATATCATTAGATCTCTGGACGATGGGGTTCAAACCAGAAGCCAGAGCGGTCAAGTATATGAGTGCCTCTACTCATGCTTCATTTCTCAGATCGAGTCGAAGAATGTGGAGATGGCACTTAATGAACCAAGTTAGGTGGATGCCATGCATGAAGAGCTGAACCAGTTCGAGAAGCTAAACGTCTAGTAGTTGGTGGAACTACCCGAGGGCAAAAAGTCTCTTGACACAAGATGGGTATTTCGCAACAAACAGGATGATTCTAGAGTTATAGTGCGAAATAAGGCACGCTGGTTGTACGTGGTTTTTGACAGATCGAAGGTCTTGATTATACAGAAGTGTATGCTCCGGTGGCGAGATTGGAGGCGATTCAGATCTTTCTCGCATATGCTTCATACATGAACTTTACTGTATACTAGATGGACGTTAAGACTGCATTTCTGTATGGTGAAGTGAAGGAGCAGATTTATGTTGATCAACCTCTGGGCTTTGTCAACTCCAAATTTCCGAATCATTTCTACAAACTGGATAAGGCTCTCTATGGTCTTCATCAAGCTCCCCGTGCATCGTATGATACATTGACTGATCCCACTTGGTTTTGGGGAGTTGATGAAGATGGCAAGTGAACTCAAAGTAGAGTGCCTCTATAATGTATCCACCAACAAGATTGAGGCACTCGGAATGCTAGTTTCCTTTTGTATTTGTGACTTCTTAAGCCTTTAAGTGCTTAACACAATTAAGCACTAAAGGAGAAGCACTTCTACACCACTTACACTTGCAAAAGGCTTCAAAAGACATGCAAGATGGGGGAGAGAAGGAGATGGAAGAATTTCAATAGGAAGAGAGAAAAGCACCAACCAAAAACTCTTGAAAACACTTTGTATATAGTCTCATGAAAGACATAAGACTCATGCTTTCATTTAATGCAAAGGTGGAGTGTTTTCAAAGAGGTATGATGTGTAAGAGGATGAGTGCAAGTCACACTTTGATTACACTAACCAAATGATGTACTTTATGTAACTAGAAAGTTGAATGGAAACTAAAGTGTCCAAAACTTTGTATATGACTTATTAAATCTTACCATATGATATAAATAACTACTTTATTCTCTCTTGGTTTATTATTCTAATAATTATCTCCTAATTAAATACAAGAGTTGATTATTTATTAACAATCATATTAATAATAAATATTCAATATGTGCCAACTTACTTAAGATGTGACCCTATAGGATCATATCTTAATGACAAATATCATTCTAAAATGATTCTTGAGCATATAGATCCTACAAGATCTTGGGACTGTTCTCAGAATCATCTTGGGAACATCCCCAACAACATTCGAGAATGTGATGGGTTTTGATAAGCTAAAAACAATCATTTTGTGTAAAACAATTTTAAGCGGCAAGCGGAAGTAGTTTTAAAATAACTATTATTTTAAGATCATTTTAACAAAAAAAAAATCAAGAGGATACAATTACATAATATAGAAAGATTATTTGACAACTATAGGATGAAATGAAAACAACCTTTGAAGAATTTGATCCCACTTGGTTTTGGGGAGTTGAAGAAGATGGCAAGAGAGCCCAAAGGAGAGTTGCTCTATAATGTATCCACCAATAAGAGTAAGGAACTATGAATGCTAGTTCCCTTTTGTATTTGTGACTTCTTAAGCCTTTACGTGCTTAACACAATTAAGCACTAACGGAGAATCACTTCTACACCACTTATACTTGCAAAAGGCTTCAAAAGACAAGAAAGAATGGGATAGAGGATGCGGAGGACGAATTTTTGTCTTTCAATGAGAAAACTAGTTAGTTTTTTGGTCTTACACTTTCTTATATACCCACATATAAGATCTAAGACTCATACCTCTAATAAATGCCAAGTGATGGCATGTAAGAAGCATGGGTTGTGTAAGAAGGAGGCTGGGAAGAAACCACCCCATCCTTTTGACTAATTGCCCAACAAGAGAGAGAAATGATTTAGTTTCTCAAACTAGATGTACTCATGTAACTAGAAAATTGAGTGGAAACCAAAGTGTCCAAAAACTTGTAAATGACTTATTAAATCATACTATTGTTGGATTAGGTGTCTAAGCCATGACTTTATATTTATATTTTATCTTGTTAATTGAAGCAAAGTCCATTTGGGTTGCCCTCATAGCTGGAGGTTAGGATAGAGTTCAGTAGAGTAAAAGGTTGATTTATTAATTGTTTAATAAATCAATAGAATTAATTAAATGGTTTATTAATATATTTAAGTGTTAATATATTAATTAGAAACTATAATAATTAATTAAGATTTAATCTAGAATTAATTGGATTTAATTCAGTAATTAAATTAATTAATTAAAAGTGCAGGGACTGGTTTTGTAATTATTCAATAGTTGAATATTGACTGGCCAGTCTAGGGGTTAAAGGTGGCGAGATTTGTGGTGCCACCACAAGGATCTCGAAACTCTTATTAGGGTTAAGGAAAGCCTTGTCCAAATGGTTAACAGGCTTGCCCATTTGGAGGCTCCTTAGGGTTTTGACTGTAACCCTTGGAGGCTATAAAAGGAGGCTACTGGCTGCCCTAAAATGTAATACCGTGTTATTAAAATTTAGAGATTTTTGAGTTAATCTTAGTGTAAATAAGATTAAATAAGTTTTTATAAGAGTTAAGAGGGTTAGAAACTTATTTGGAATAAGTTAATGTTTAAAAAGATGAGTTTTAGAATCACACGGGTCGTGTAGATTCTACACGGGTCGTGTAGATTCATGCAGTGAGCTAAAAGATGAGTTTTGAATCACACGGGTCGTGTAGATTCTACACGGGTCGTATAGAATCAGGCAGTAAGCAAAGAGTTGAGCATCAGATTCTACACGGGTCGTGCCAGATCCACACGGGTTGTGCGTTTTTGTCACACGGGGTCGTGCCAGATTCCACACGGGTCGTGTAGAATCCGGCAGTTTCCACTTCATTGAGGCGGTGGATCCACACGGGTCGTGTGGATTTCCACACGGGTCGTGTGTCGCAACTGGGTATTTTTAAAAGGAAAATTTCTTTCATTTGGGGATAAAACCCATTTCGTCCAAAACTTCCTTAAACCCTAAAAACTTGATTCCAACCTTCCAAAGTTGAGATTAAGGCTTAATGATCACGAATTGAAGCTAGAGATTTATCCTTTGAACTTGAAAGGTAATCCTCCTTGATTTTTATCTTATTCCAACGGTTGAATCATTGGATTTGAAATGGTTCCTTGTGGTTTTGATGAACTACTTTCAATTAGCACGAATTAGAGTGAGTTTACTTGGATTAGGCTGTGTATGTGAGTTCTAATTCGAGACCCAAGCTAAAGAAATGTTGATTGTTGCATTTCTAGGGTTACATGTGTTTAAGTGATGAAATTGAAAGCTACAACTTTGATATTATTGCTATCCTTTGATTATAACTTGCTTAAATGATACAAGTTCCTTGATTGTGATTAATATTGAGTGTAGTTAAGATTGTTTTTCATTTGAGTAATGAAAATGAGTTGTTATGCTACAGCTAAGGCTAGGCAGGAGCATACACGAGGTACAGGAGTTCCACATACCGATACTACAACAAGTGAGTAGTTATTTATTAATGATTATGCTTTAATCTGATGTTGTTTTCAGATATGAAGTAGACTATGATTTGATTTGGTTGAGAATAACCAAACTTTGAGTATATGAAGCAAAGAGTTAAAGTGTATGTATACTAAGAGTTATAGTGTGTATATTACACTCGAAACTGAGATAGTCCGTTGAATTTGAGTAAAAACTGATAATGAATGATACAAACAATTTAACCTTAAATTACTCACTGAGCTTTCATAGCTCATTTATCGTTTGTTATTATTGTTTGTATTAGGTTCTGGTAGCGGTGACCGCGGGAAACAGAATATAAATGGATAGCTAGACTTGGACTTGGACTTTGATGTAGATTTTACTTTTGTTATCTTAATATATAAAGAAACCCGGTTTTGTTTAATAGCTGTAAACCTTTTGATGTAATAGCTTAGAACTTAAACTATGCTGTTGATAACAATCTTGTGAACTTGTTACTCTTTTGGGATTATACCTTTGATAACATATGTGTTTGACTAAACAAGTTGGTATATCCTAAATTTGAGGAACCGGGTGTTACAAGTTGGTATCAGAGCCTAGGTTTAAGGGAATTAAACCTTGAGATGGGTTTAGACTTAAACCAGTGTGATTGAAAATTCCCTAAGAGTCCCGAGTAGCTATCCTCCGTGGTGTATCACAATTGAGTTGATTATACACTATATTGAGTATTATAGTGATATACAATTGAGTTGATTATACACTATATTGAGTATTATAGTGATATACAATTGAGTTAATTACACATCATATTGAGTATTATGATGGTGATTACTAAATGAGTTAAATTTCTTTTTCAGTTAAGATGAGCACTGGAAAGGAAAAAGAGCGAGGTGATCCATCAAGAGATCAATTGGGATCACGAGATTCGGGTAAAGAGCATCAACCCGAGGGAGAGCGACCTTCCGAGACACAGAGTAATATGCAAGCTATGATTGCTGCTGAGGTAGCCAAAGCACTTAAAGAATTACTACCCACTTATTTGAGGCCTCAGACGGAGACTGCAACTGGAGGTTCTTCGGGACAACCACCGGTTCAACCTGAGCACAGGGAGGATCGTGAAGAGGTCTATATTGAAGCGGGTAGAGCTAAAATACCTGAGAAGACAAGGAAGTGTACTTACGATGTTTTCCAGAAGTGCAAGCCATACGATTTCTATGGGAAAGATGATCCCATAGTAGCCAAGAATTGGTTAACACATGTTGAAAAGATGTTCCGTACCAGTAAATGCGACGAGACAGATAAAGTAGAGTTCGCAACAAACTTGTTAAAAGAAGATGCACAGTTCTGGTGGGAGAATCTATGTATGGAGATAGGAGAGAGTTTAGCGTATACACTGAACTGGGAACAATTCAAGTTGAAGTTCACTGAATACTATTGTTCCAATAATGCTATGAAGGGAATAGAGGAAGAATTTTTGAAGTTACAATAGGGGTCGAGAACAGTGCAACAATACACACTGGATTTCAATGAGAAGGCAAGATTTGCACAACATCAAGTTGATACCGAGGAGCGTAAGATGGATCGTTACTTGTGGGGTTTAAAAACCCAGATCCGAGAGTTTTTACCGAGTTCCAGATATACTACCTTTCAACAAGTTGCTGAAGCAGCAAGATCGAGAGAAAGGGAGTTACAAAGGCAGGAGGAGGAGAGAAGAACTGAAAGAGAAGTTGGAGGATTTAAGAGAAAGTGGGAAGGTAAAGTTGTAGATACTCCTTAGAGATCCATTACCACGGGTTCTCAAGTCCGTGGTGAAATCAAGAAGAATGAAGAGAAATGGTGTAAGAAGTGTAGGCGAAAACACATGGGAGAATGTGATCCCCGAAACCCTCCATCAGTTTGTTTCCAATGTGGAAAGACGGGACATATGGCTCGTCAGTGTACCGAGAGTCGCCCCGTTTGTTTCAATTGTGGGGAGAGCGGGCATATTCGTCTAAATTTCCCAAAGATGAAATCTGAGCCACAAAGAGATTTTCAAAAGACTGGTCAAGGAGGAGGTCGAGATCGAGATGATCGAAGAGATAGGGGTGGTGGTCATGTGAAAACGCGAGCTTTTCAATTGACTGTTGACGAGGCTAGAGATCGGACCGATGTTATCACAGGTATCTTTAGCTTGAATTCTTTTCAAGCACGAGTACTTTTTGATTCGGGTGCATCTGTGTCTTTTATATCAGAGTCTTTTGCTTCTAAACTAGATATTTCATTAGCTGATTTATATGAGAAAATAATAGTAGATGTAGCAGATGGGAGATGTGTTTTTGTAAAGAGTCATTATAAAAAGTGTCGGCTTGAAATCTATGGGATTGCGTACCCTATAGATTTGAAGCCAATCACTAATCATGAGTTTGATGTAATAGTCGGGATGGATTGGATGGATGATAATAGAGGTCAAATGGATTGTCATGAGAAAACACTTTCCATAAAGACACCGAGTGGTTCCCGAATTTTGATACGAGGTGAACGACGTTCCCGAAAAGTACCAATAGTGTCACTTGCCACGGCTAGGAGATATATAGAAAGAGGGGGTGAATTGATTATGGCACATGTGATTAGTGCTGAGTCAAAACATTCCAAAATAGAAGAAGTAGAAGTAGTTTGCGATTATCCCGATGTATTTCCCGAAAATCTTCCAGGCGTACCATCAAGTAGACAAGTGGAATTTGTGATCGATGTCATACCGGGGGCGAAGCCGGTAGCTCGACCACCTTATCGATTAGCACCATCTGAGATGGAAGAATTAAAGAGACAGTTGCAAGAGTTATTGGAACTTGGGTTTATACGTCCGAGTTCGTCTCCGTGGGGTGCGCCTATACTCTTTGTGAAAAAGAAAGATGGATCTATGAGAATGTGTATAGATTATCGGGAGCTCAACAAGATCACTATAAAGAATCGTTACCCGTTGCCGAGGATCGATGACTTATTTGATCAACTGCATGGGGCCACGTATTTTTCAAAGATTGATTTGAGATCAGGCTATCATCAATTGAGAGTACAAGAAGCTGATATTCCGAAGACAGCTTTTCGTACGAGGTATGGCCATTATGAGTTCTTAGTCATGCCGTTCGGTTTGACTAATGCTCCAGCCGTTTTTATGGATTTGATGAATCGGGTTTGTCGTCCCTTTCTTGATAAATTCGTAATTGTATTTATCGACGACATCCTGATTTATTCAAAGAGTCGAGATGAGCACAGATTTCATTTACAACAAATGCTAGATCTTCTTCGAGACGAGAAATTATATGCAAAATTTTCAAAATGTGAATTTTGGTTGCGGGAAATTCAATTTCTTGGCCATGTGATAAATGAAGACGGTATAAAAGTAGATCCAGCAAAGATCGAAGCCGTAATGAGTTGGGAGCCGCCAAAGAGTCCAATGGAGGTTCGTAGTTTCTTGGGGTTAGCAGGCTATTATCGACGATTCGTAGAAAACTTTTCTCGTATAGCTATGCCTTTAACCAAATTGACCAAGAAGACGGAGAAATTTAGTTGGACTGAGGCACAACAATCAGCCTTTGAACAACTACGAGATAGCTTATGCAAGGCTCCAGTGTTGGCTTTGCCGCAAGGAGGGGAGGATTTTGTTCTTTACAGCGATGCCTCCTTAAGTGGTCTTGGATGCGTGTTGATGCAAAAAGGACGAGTGATAGCGTATGCCTCGCGACAACTGAAACCACATGAAAAAGCTTACCCAATACATGATTTAGAGTTGGCGGCAGTAATTTTTGCATTAAAGATCTGGCGACATTATCTTTACGGAGTGCGATTTCAGATCTATACAGATCATAAAAGTCTGAAATACCTGTTTGATCAGAAAGATTTAAACATGAGGCAAGTACGGTGGATGGACCTACTAAAAGATTATGATTGTGAAATACTTTACCATCCTGGTAAAGCTAATGTGGTGGCGGATGCACTAAACCATAAAGAGCCACCTATTCGAGTCGTATCGGCTCGAATGGGGATTGTGAGTCGATTACCAGAGTTGATACGTAGATGCCAAGTCGAAGCCAATGACCTGAAGAAAGAAAGGATGATAGGTTATGTAGAAAAACTTGTGGAAAATGCACAAGGAATCAAAACTTTCCAAGGGCGAGTTTGGGTTCCGAGACATGGCGAGGCGAGACAATTATTGCTAGAGGATGCTCACTGTACTAGGTATTCGGTTCATCCTGGTAGTACACAAATGTATTATACCTTAAAACCGTACTATTGGTGGCCGGGTATGAAGCGAGATGTGGGACGATTTGTAGAGAACTGTTTGACATGTCTTCAGGTAAAAGCTAATCATCAGAAGCCTTATGGAGCAGTGCAGCCATTACCGGTACCAAAGAAGAAATGGGATGAGATCACTATGGATTTCATCACCAAGTTGCCTCGGACTCCTCGAGGATATGATTCAATTTGGGTGATTGTTGATAGATTGACAAAGTCTGCTCATTTTATTCCAATCCGAGAAGATTATCAAGTATCAAAGCTAGCTGAGATATATACGAGAGAAATTGTGAAACGACATGGAGTGCCAACTTCAATAATTTCTGATAGAGATAATCGATTTAATTCACATTTCTGGCAGAGTTTCCAAAAGCATTTTGGTACAAAAGCTTTATTGAGTACTGCGTATCCTCCCCAGACGGATGGACAATCGGAAAGAACGATACAAACACTTGAAGATATGCTACGAGCCTGCATCATTGATTTTGGAGGCAGTTGGGAAGATCATCTGCCTTTGGTAGAGTTTGCCTATAATAACACTTATCACTCCAGTATACAGATGGCACCTTTTGAAGCTTTATATGGTGCACCGTGCCGAACACCAACTTGCTGGACAGAGATAGGAGAGAAACCATTGGCGGGACCGGAAATTATAGCTGAAACCGAAGAGAAAATACAAAGCATTCGTGAGCATATGCGGGTAGCCCAAAACCGCCAAAAGCAATAAGCAGATAGAAGAAGAAAGCTGTTAGAGTTCAATGTTGGGGACATGGTAATGTTGAAAGTGTCCCCATGGAAAGGGATAATTCGATTTGGCAAGAGAGGTAAATTGAGCCCACGCTTTATCGGACCCTTTCAAGTTCTGGAGAAAATTGGAGCGGTTGCGTATAAATTAAAGCTTCCAGAGGAGTTACAAGGTATCCACAATGTTTTTCATGTGTCACACCTTAGAAAAACATTGTATGATCAATCCACTTGGGTACCCTTAACTGAAGTTCAACTAGATGAGAAATTAAGATATCAAGAGATGCCAGAGCAAATTCTAGAAAAGAAGGTTAGGAAATTGCGAAATAAAGAAGTGGGATTGGTGAAAGTGCAATGGCGACATCATAGAGGATCAGATGTCACTTGGGAAGCTGAAGAGGAAATGCGGTCAAAATATCCCTTTTTATTTTAGGAGATTCCGAGGACGGAATCTTTTGAAGGGGGTAAGTACTTGTAATACCGTGTTATTAAAATTTAGAGATTTTTGAGTTAATCTTAGTGTAAATAAGATTAAATAAGTTTTTATAAGAGTTAAGAGGGTTAGAAACTTATTTGGAATAAGTTAAAGTTTAAAAAGATGAGTTTTAGAATCACACGGGTCGTGTAGATTCTACACGGGTCGTGTAGATTCATGCAGTGAGCTAAAAGATGAGTTTTGAATCACACGGGTCGTGTAGATTCTACACGGGTCGTGTAGAATCAAGCAGTAAGCAAAGAGTTGAGCATCAGATTCTACACGGGTCGTGCCAGATCCACACGGGTCGTGCGTTTTTGTCACACGGGGTCGTGCCAGATTCTACACGGGTCGTGTAGAATCCGGCAGTTTCCACTTCATTGAGGCGGTGGATCCACACGGGTTGTGTGGATTTCCACACGGGTCGTGTGTCGCAACTGGGTATTTTTAAAAGGAAAATTTCTTTCATTTGGGGATAAAACCCATTTCGTCCAAAACTTCCTTAAACCCTAAAAACTTGATTCCAACCTTCCAAAGTTGAGATTAAGGCTTATTGATCACGAATTGAAGCTAGAGATTTATCCTTTGAACTTGAAAGGTAATCCTCCTTGATTTTTATCTTATTCCAACGGTTGAATCATTGGATTTGAAATGGTTCCTTGTGGTTTTGATGAACTACTTTCAATTAGCACGAATTAGAGTGAGTTTACTTGGATTAGGCTGTGTATGTGAGTTCTAATTCGAGACCCAAGCTAAAGAAATGTTGATTGTTGCATTTCTAGGGTTACATGTGTTTAAGTGATGAAATTGAAAGCTACAACTTTGATATTATTGCTATCCTTTGATTATAACTTGCTTAAATGATACAAGTTCCTTGATTGTGATTAATATTGAGTGTAGTTAAGATTGTTTTTCATTTGAGTAATGAAAATGAGTTGTTATGCTACAGCTAAGGCTAGGCAGGAGCATACACGAGGTACAGGAGTTCCACATACCGATACTACAACAAGTGAGTAGTTATTTATTAATGATTATGCTTTAATCTGATGTTGTTTTCAGATATGAAGTAGACTATGATTTGATTTGGTTGAGAATAACCAAACTTTGAGTATATGAAGCAAAGAGTTAAAGTGTATGTATACTAAGAGTTATAGTGTGTATATTACACTCGAAACTGAGATAGTCCGTTGAATTTGAGTAAAAACTGATAATGAATGATACAAACAATTTAACCTTAAATTACTCACTGAGCTTTCATAGCTCATTTATCGTTTGTTATTATTGTTTGTATTAGGTTCTGGTAGCGGTGACCGCGGGAAACAGAATATAAATGGATAGCTAGACTTGGACTTGGACTTTGATGTAGATTTTACTTTTGTTATCTTAATATATAAAGAAACCCGGTTTTGTTTAATAGCTGTAAACCTTTTGATGTAATAGCTTAGAACTTAAACTATGCTGTTGATAACAATCTTGTGAACTTGTTACTCTTTTGGGATTATACCTTTGATAACATATGTGTTTGACTAAACAAGTTGGTATCTCCTAAATTTGAGGAACCGGGTGTTACATAAAACCTGCGCCACTTTTCATCAAGAATACTCTGCTGGACTGTCTTCTCCATTGCTTTGGGTGTGACTTGCATTTGAGGCATGACACTTGTGCTGCTAGCTTCTAGAACAAGATTCAAAGGTTGGTAATTCTTGTCTTAAACTTTAGAAATTATTGTTGGCCTTTAGGTTTTAGTTTATTATCTTCATAGAATAAAACATAGATCTTTCTAGGGTGCATGTGAACCATAAGGAATTTTGTGTTCATTGTTTGCTAGAAAACCCTTCAGTGGTATCAGAGCTTAGGCTTGTTTTCTTGTGTTTGATATAAACTGCTTGAATTGTTTTTGCCTTGAGGTTTTGTGCAAAAAACACCTCATAGGAGAGGCCAAAATCTTTGCCTAGGCTAGGGTTTCCTAACCCTAGCCGCCACCCCTTGGATCCCCTTGATTTGCTTGTCTTTTATAAGTAGGTTGTTATTTATGGTAATTATTGAATAATTAAATAACTGGAACCCCTTATCTTTGCATGCTGATTTCGTGATCTAGGGATAAGGGTTAGGAAATTAATTTGATTAATTTTTGTGATTCCCTTATTAGATTTAATTAGTTTAATTAAATTGTTTAATTAAAAGACCAATTAAATCACTTAAAGAATTAATTAAATTTTCGAAAAATAGAAATAAATTTGCGAAAATTCTTAGAAAATTAATTATAAAATATTTTAATGAGATTAAAATATATCTTATATATTTATGATTAAAAGCTAATTATTTATGTATAAGAAAATTGGTTAGTCTTACTGCTAGTAGGCCTCATTCACAAAACTGTCCTATAAAGAGGGTATAAGGCGACTGCCTATAAAATGGCTGTCTAATGGTATGTACTCTTACCCACCGCTCTCCTGGTCAGTCGAGTGTCGTTAGCCGAACGGTTTTGATAGAACCGCTAAGCCTCTTAAAAGTATAATGTTATAATTGAAAGTACTAGAACCTTGAACAAAAACCCAATCTAGTTACTTTAGGATAAAAATGTGAATTGGTGCTAATCCATGGAATTACACATTGCACTTTGTGGAACGTTGGTGGAGCGTGTGTGGTTTACCGGCACGCCAACTGGGTCCGCAAAGAGTTGTAATGGGTTTCTCGATTTTGTCATTATTAACGGAGCGTGTGTGGTTAACCGGCACGTTAATTAGAGATGACAATCGACTTCGAGAGTACCAAGCTAATTTGCATGGTTATTCACACCCGGTTTGTGATCCTCGGCATCCCAGTCACAAACAGTGGGGCACATCCGAGACTAAACATGCCATTGAATAGTTCAATGTGTCTCAACAGATCTAGGAATTTCATAAGATGAAATTGATAAGTGTATTATCTACCTTAATGACAATTATGTTGTGATTACGGCATCCCTCTTCACACCATAGTTGGGGCATTTTGGGTCCTAGCCTTAATAAATAATAAATTAGGTAATTATTTAAAAGGATAAATTAAACTAATAAATTCTGTTTATTGTAGATGTCTGAATCAAGTGTCTATTCTCCTCCCACTCCTCATTCACCCATTTCTGAGAACATCAGAAAGCACCTGCTACATATTGTAAGGCTGACTGGCCTGAACTATATGGTATGGCTTCATAAATAGAGAATAGTTCTCTGTTTTGCTGGCAAGCCATATCTGACTGAGTGTTCGCTCCCCAAAGCATGACATCACACAGTAACTTATGATGAGCATGACTCCTTGATTGTTAAGTCAATGAAAGTTCGTTGCCTAATACTATTTATCATTGACCCCGAGTTCCGTAGGAATTTAGAATTCCTGGGGTCAGATAAGTTAACACAGCTAGTTGTGGAAAGGTTCCATGAACTGGTTGAGAAAGGACGAGCTAAGACCTTCAAAGACTTTGAAGTGTGCATGAAGTAGCACCAGTTCACTTGTTCTCAAGACTGAGAGAAACATAGGTGAACTGTATAAATTTGGTTCCCCTTTTGATCGGGAGTTAAAGCATTAGCTCGACTCGCTGATCCATTCATCTTGATGTACAGGAAGGGAAACCAGATAAGACAATCGTGGATATGCATTCAATGTTGACTCTGTATGAGTCGTTCATAGAGAAGCATAGTTCCATTGATTCAGCTACTTTGGGATTGAGTCCAGTAATAGGACACATCAAGAAATGATCCAGATCGTCTGGACCGGTTCCTCGATGTGTCAAACTGGGAATCCACAGGATGGGACACAGTCACGGAAAGATTGGAAAATACTCCGAAGCCGAACAGTTTGGCAACTCAGGAATATCTTAAAACTCAGAACACCTGATCATTAGTTCCTTGATACAGGATGTGTTTCTCACATTTGCTCTGTATGCATGGACTCTGTAGGATGTGGGATGTTGTTGCATAGGAGCATATTCAGATTAGATCTGAAGCTCATGCAGTTTTAGAGTTTAGTTAGATGTTGAAATCATGTTATTAGCTTATTAGATGCGTATGACATTGTCTATCATATAATACATTGATCAAGGATTTTGTTTTTAATAAAATTGTCAATTTTCTTTGAACAACTGTTGTTTGAATTATCCTTGAAATGTTGTATGATGGTGTTGAATGCATGATTGATGATAACTTGAATGTTAAATGGATCCAAAGTGTTTGGATTTTAAGAATTGTGTTCCTTATGATTGTTAAAGTAAATATTATAAGAATCAATTCAACCAAAGGTCCAGTTGGACAGGACTTTGGAATCATTTGACTTAGAGTCTCATGATGAATTGAGTTCTTAATGTGTAAAGAAATGAATCAACCAAAGATCCAGTTAGACAAGACTTTGGAATCATTTGAGTTAAAGTCAGATGATGATTAAGTTCTTTATAAAGCACATGTGGGAAGAAATGAATCACCCAAAGATCCAAAGGATAGGATTTTGGAATCAGTTGACTTAGAGTCAACTGAAGATTGCAAGTCTTGAACAAATTAACAAAGTCATAAGTTTACATAGAGATGTAAAAGAGATTTAGATTAGGAGCAACAAACACATCAGTTGCTGTGTATTGCTCGAATCTACAAATTGAACACAATTGGTTTTACTTCATGATATTTGTCATTCGGTATGACGAATATGGCTTCGCTTATCAGAATAAGCAATTGAATTGAAACCTTGAACAGTTCAAGGACTTCAAAGGAAGTACAAGATCCACAGAACCTGAGTGACAACATAAACTGGGAAAATGTTTCATAGTTATTTTCTTCCAAGAACATTAATAGTTATAATGTGTCTTAGGGAAGATGATGGAGCATTGGTCGAAACAGTTCGATCCTCAATGTATGAGATACATTGCCAATTAGTTTCCGATACATTGAATACTAAACCAGTCAGACCATATTCCAACCACATCCTTCGACTAAGTAGGTTTTGCAGACACTGTCTGATATGTAAAGCTGGGATTGTCCCACTTGTACATTAAAGGTCCAGGGTCTTGTAGTGTTCGCCCGAACCTCATGACTGGCCTGAACCTAATCAAAAATGTCATTTCACTGGCTATCCCGCTGTACCTGGAAAAGAAAGAGCTCTTTTAGAAAGAACTCATATTCTAAGGAGACAGTGGGAGTTGGGACAGTCCTGAATGAGTTCAGGATTAGCCAAGTGAAATAACCTTTAGTCATCACTAGGCTTAGAGCAGAAATCAGATTTCTGTTTTAATACTGACATAAGCTTCTCTTGATAAGTAGTACTGATCACCGTTATAAGTAGTTATGATCGGGGTGACATACCGAATAGTGGTAAAACACTATAGTTGGTACGGATTTTCAATCCGACTACTTGGAAGCATTGGTGAGCCCGGTTGCTGCCAATTGAGAGAACTTTAGGATGAGATACAGTCTATGTGACAGTTTGATTGATTTTACAACTGGTCTTAAAACCAGTGGGAGTAATCATCAAAAGAGACCAACATGGACAGAAACGTACCTTCAGAACATCTGGTTGAGTGAGACGATACTCAGAGTCAAGTAATTGACTCCGAGAGAAGCAATATCAATAGAAGATGAAATCCGAAAGGACACTGCATAATGTAAGTCATTAGTGGAGCGCATGTGGATCACCGGCACACTAATAGGGACTCACAAAGAATATGCCAGTATAAAGGTACATGGGCCCGGGATTTCCCCGCGGGCATCTCGCAAGAAAGGATATTCAGATTCTCGAAATATGCCAAAGGATTGGATTTTGAGAATGGGCTGAAAGATATCCATTAAGATGTCAGAAAGGTTTGGATTCTCAAAATATACCAAAACCTCTGGATTTTGTGAATAGTCCATAACCGTGTCAAAGCCAGTGGGAGTGTTGCTGTTATCTATCTCCATATGTGTGTTACATAATGTTTCTAGGAAACGTCTCTTTTCATTACAAAGTGTAATGACTTGGTGTTAAGAGACGGATCGCTATGAAAGACTTAATATAGATACGGCATACTCAGGTGGTTGTAAACGTCTATGAGATAGATCGAAACTCTGCCAAATGATATTGATAAGACTCAAGATGCATTACCCTAGGAAATAGTTTCCTATCATTGCAAAGTGTAATGATTTGGCATGAGAGATATAAAGAAGGTGCAACATACTCACATAATCCATAGACATCTATCAGATAGATGTTGTCATCAGTATAGACCTGGCCATAATAAGCATGATCTTGATAAGATTCAAGATGCATGAGAAAAAGTCTCTGAAAGGATATAGTTATTAAAAGTCGTGACACAAAGGATTCTAAGTAATCCTAAGATTCCAAAGGATTTTGGAATAGGACTGGATCGAATCCAACAAGTTTCTTGGATCGATCAGAAGTGTCATGAACATGTCTCGACGACTTAATGCTTAGAGCATAGTGAGTCAGATTCAGGATATGACCTGGCCGGGAATACTTAATGGATTTTGTACATACGTGAGAAATCATTGGGAAATGATTAGGGTGAATGTTGATAACAATTTGAAAAGATTTTTCAAATAAGGACTTAATGGTTAAAGAATTTCGTTGGCATTCCGATGGAGCGCGTGTGGCTCACCGACACATCGTAACACCTCGAAATAGTCTTAGGGTGCAGTCATGTGGACTAAAGATCCCGAGAACCATGAAAAGTCACAGTACATAGAATGGAGTTGTTAGTGAGAATGACGGTATGACCAAAATTGAAATATCATTGGAAGGATATCCGATCGGATAAAGTGTATAAATGTATAACATTTGAATACATAGAAAGAGTGAAAGGTCAAGTAGACATAGATACATAACACGAATTAAATAGTTTAAAAGGAATCTAGAAACCGATAATAGTTTTATGTAAAATTTGACTTGGTGATTACCTCGTGGAGACTTGGTAATTAGGCAAGAGTAGCCACCGGTCAGATTTTATGTTTCAATTTTACATGTTTCACTTCCCGATTAATTTGATTATTCAAAAGGTCCACAGTCGCTCATACTTTTCAGGAGTAAGTATGAACGAAGACTGTCGTGAATTGGTTTGTAGATTGTCTAAGGAGTTAGACATTGCAGTAAGACTGCTACAACGTTCATGAGTACTTAGAAATAGAGATTTGAGTATTGGATAAACCCGCGCTCAACAGATTGCTTCATGGATTACATCACGAGCAATGTTGAGACGATAATATCGTATGATTTTGAAGCAGAGACATATGAATTGAAATATAGAGTCAGTTGTGCATTGATAATGCGAAAACGCATCGGTAACTCGATGTTACAAACGCATTGTTGTGTACAATTTGATAAGTAAAAGACACAATCATATGAGTCGAAGCTTATTATTTCCTTGACCCTGATGGGAAACAGATATCTGTAGGCCGCTCGATGATTTTGAAGTTGACTAAAGTGCTGGCCAGCCTGGACTAAATTGATGTGTTCAATTAGAAGTCCGAAAGTCATAAGCAGAATCGGAAATCGGGAAACAGAGTATCGGATGGAGATTGATCTCAATCCATGTCTCGTGTCTGAAAATATCTTGTTGGACAAAGGATCGTATGATCATTTATCTATGGACAGAACTGACTGGGTCAGAGTTCGGCAGTAGTTTCTTGGAAGCTGCAGATTGTTTATTAATCAGAAGATAAATTAAAGTCATAGACTTATCCAAGTGGGAGACTGTTGGATTAGATGTCTAAGACATGACTTTATATTTATATTTTATCTTGTTAATTGAAGCAAAGTCCATTTGGGTTGCCCTCATAGCTGGAGGTTAGGATAGAGTTCAGTAGAGTAAAAGGTTGATTTATTAATTGTTTAATAAATCAATAGAATTAATTAAATGGTTTATTAATATATTTAAGTGTTAATATATTAATTAGAAACTATACTAATTAATTAAGATTTAATCTAGAATTAATTGGATTTAATTCAGTGATTAAATTAATTAATTAAAAGTGCAGGGACTGGTTTTGTAATTATTCAATAGTTGAATATTGACTGGCCAGTCTAGGGGTTAAAGGTGGCGAGATTTGTGGTGCCACCACAAGGATCTCGAAACCCTAATTAGGGTTAAGGAAAGCCTTGTCCAAATGGTTAACAGGCTTGCCCATTTGGAGGCTCCTTAGGGTTTTGACTGTAACCCTTGGAGGCTATAAAAGGAGGCTACTGGCTGCCCTAAAACCTGCGCCACTTTTCATCAAGAATACTCTGCTAGACTGTCTTCTCCATTGCTTTGGGTGTGACTTGCATTTGAGGCAGGACACTTGTGCTGCTAGCTTCTAGAACAAGATTCAAAGGTTGGTAATTCTTGTCTTAAACTTTAGAAATTATTGTTGGCCTTTAGGTTTTAGTTTATTATCTTCATAGAAGAAAACATAGATCTTTCTAGGGTGCATGTGAACCATAAGGAATTTTGTGTTCATTGTTTGCTAGAAAACCCTTCAACTATATGATATAATAACTAGTTTGTACTCTCTTGATTTATTATTTTCAAAAAATAATAATTATCTCCTAATTAAATACACGAGTTGATTATTTATTAATAAACTTATTAATAATAAATATTAAATATGTGCCATCTTGCTTAAGGTGTGACCCAATTGGATCATATGTTATTGGCAAATGTCATTCTAAAATGATCCTTGAGCATATAGATCCAACAATCTCCCACTTACACAAGATTCATTATAGATTGACATAGATAGTGGTTGATGTCTAGCAACAGACCACTGCCCCCAATAACACACGACGAGGTGCCATCCAGCAACAACCAATTCCAAGTGCTCCAAGGCATAATTGGTTATAAGGTAATGTATCAGTTATCCCTTTGTTACAGACATCATGTTGAACATGAGACATGGATCGCAATCAATCTCATATGGTGTTCAACTTTTGAGTAAGGCCTTAGATATCTAACTCTCAACGAATAAGAGGAACAAATCCTATTTTGACTACATACGCCTATCATGTATTTCATGCAATACCCAACGATGGCCCTTATAACTTCCTTTTATGGAACAACGTTAAACCATGTCAAAGCACAATAATTCTACACTCAAATCCCAAATATGTGTCTCAGGTGGAAGAATACAAAGATAATACCTTAATCAAATACCACTCATGATAATGATCCATAAAGTGATTTTGATTCCAGTATTGTCCAATACTTATTATCTAATCAAGTACGTATGAATTTTGGTCGCAACACTTTGCTATTTTCATCTCCATGAAAATCAACCAAATCATTCATATTTGTCTTACCTCATAGATGCTCCCACAACTATGAACGACTATGGACATTTAGAATAACCAGGTTATTAAAGGATTAAACATGCTAATATAGAACACAATGATTATTCAATGAAAAGACTATATCCTATATATAAAGTCATTATAATAATGTTGCTTGTACTGATCGAATGTCCAAATACTAAATTTAATTTGCATGACTTTTATGAATACGATCGTCTCTATAATCAACTTAATTCTAAGTATACTTGATTATATTGGAGAGCATGATTGGTGTTCAGATGTAACTTACTATCTTTTTGCTTGATCAAGTACATTCTTGAAATCATAGCTTTTATTAGTGATATGCAGAGTTTCATAGATGTTTGCCTTGGTATAGCTTTCCCAGATTCTTATCATGAGTATTGTTGTCAAAGTGTGGGTAACAATTTACGCTCAAGAATTGGACGCGACCAAGTAGTTACTAATTTGTTCTGGCAGACATGCAAATCTTATTGCATGTATAATTTTAACTTACATTTTAATAGTTTATAAATTAAAATAGGACATGAAATTGTCTGGTTTGACAGTATTGTTCTTGCACAATGGACATAAAAGGATTCTATGATGACAGAGAAGTGGTGATCCAAGAAATGGAAGAAAATTAGAAATAGCTTAAAGATAACATGAGTGAAGCACTTGATAAGGAAATAAAAGATGCAGAAACATGGATGTGTTATAAGAGAAATCATCTTTCTAAAATAGATGGGTTTATACGTCATGTCAAGAAAGATCTCTGATACAAATAAAATTAGATTAATGATGTGAAATCCAAATTTACCGATAGGAAGTAGTTACTGTAACATATATTGTAAAATTGTAATGTTTATAGTTTTATGATTATGAGTACTAAGACACTAAATGCTATTTAAGTTTCTCATGTTATCGAAATGCATAATATATTATATGAAACAAAAAATACAATATAACAACCATTTAGAAATTGTTTAAATCGTAAGTTGGACTATGACTTTGTGATTGAGACTCGCGTCCTGAAATCCCATGTGTCCTCGTTGAACCATATTTTTTGTATTTTCCTTTTTTATGATGATTCTTCTTTGTTGCTAAGGTCAAACGATGTGCATTTGTTTCTCATATGGCGGGAATGGTTGCATCTAGTACAAAGCTTTATCATCGGGCCCTCCCCTTAAGACAGGACACAATCAATTGGGTCTGCCTGGTTCGCATTTGTCCATTATTTATGGTCTAACAATCATCAAATCATCATGTATCGCCCATTAAGAAGGGGTGGGAAGAGGGTTGACTAACTCCTCATACGTCTGGCACCATCAAGGCATATGATAGACTCTAAGAGCCATTTCGGAACAATCGTCATGTATTAAGTATTTTAAGACGCATATCACGTAGCCATAAGGCAACGTAGATAATTTCCACTTTAGACATTTACAAGATTCGTCTAAATCAATGATGTCATTGGTTGGAAGTCTATGACCTCATACCTTGAATTTGATATTGGACATACTTGCCAATTATTACTTATATTTGCCCTTTTGCCAACCTTTTATCCACCCATGGTTTAAGGTTTGTTATAACTTCAGCTGGATAACCAAGAAAAGATTTTAGTTTTATTGGTTGTTTAAAGGTCAATAACTATATAACGATTAGTAACCACATATAATCTATACCTCATTGGTTCCGAGTTGAAAATACCATTGTTGCATCGTTATACGGAAGAACTTTATAATCATCATTATCTGCTTTCACGCATGTCTTGAGAAGGCGCTAATGGACTCGACACTGTTTGGCATCAACATATTAAAATGCATGCCTATAAAACAAGCCTTTAACCATTTTTCTGGTTCTACATCTAGTAGGTAGTTCCATTATACGGGTCTACTATTGTGTAAAATGTTAAAATAATAATCAAAATCAGTCTTTTTGTATGCTTTTGCCGCCCTCCAGAATAAAATTGTCTTGTCAGATTTCTTAAACTTTGCCTATAGATTAGTTAATATGTGATGATAACAAACTCCATGATATGTATTCAAAAATATATTTGAAATAGACACAACAATAGATGGCGACCTGTCTGAAATGCAAGTTAAATGATTCGAGTCACCGATGCACTAATGTAGTTTTCTTATGAACCATGAACACGTCTTTATGCACTCACCCTTGCATATTCCATATGCTACAAGAAAATTTTGGTTGTTCTTGTCCAACGCAACGACCAATAACATTGTGCCCTTGAAATCACCCTTTAGATGGGTTGCATCTATACCAAGTGTATGCCTACAATAGTTAAGCAACGCCTAAAGCTACAAAACAATCAAACTTTTTAGGCATGCCATATGGAAATAAAATTTTCTTAAAATAATACTATTGCAATGCAGCCAATTGAAAAGAAAACAAATGAAATCGGTTTTCATCGGCCGTCTATATGTATGTCATAATTTCAGGATTATGTTTCTCTAGGTTGTAACAATAGACACGGAGTCTAGAAAATGATTTATTGTACGACCCCTGCAAAATGTTTAGTGCATGCTCTTTTGCATGCCATGCTTGCTTTTATGATATATTTATTTGTACTACAAACTGAAATCACATTGTATGTCGGTGCCATGATATACTCGACTGTGATCACTGCTTAATACCTTCGCAATTAAATGACCCAAAACATTATTATTTGTTTGTCGATGGTTTGGGTTCAATTGGGTTGAAGAACATTTGTGTTTATCTACAAGTTTCTTGACTTGGAACGTGTTGCATCGTTAAGTTTAACAGCCGATATACACCAACTGCAATTTTCATGGTAGCTGGTACCTGAAATACCTTTGTTTCTTTGATCTTACGGTCTTGTAATGAAATCCCTCTCTAACACTTTTCAAACTGAGGGCTAATTGAGAAGCGACTTTGTTTTTGAACAAACTCCCTTATTTATTTATTTCGTTCTGTTTTAGGTTGTGTAAAGGAGTAAGTGCATATAATGGGTCTAAACATTGTGGTGGAGGAGGCATGCCATAGAATGACGTTTGTTGGTATTTGTCTTCGTCATCTGCAAACTTGTTTTCTATATCACTTTTTTCCAGGTCTGATATGCTAATAGTAAAATCTATCGGCTCCTCATGCGTAATTAAGTTCGCATCAACGACCAGTTGAAGTACTTGTTTGTCATTTGTGTGATCGTTGCTGTCACCATACATATCATCGTTGTCACCATGCATATCTTCATCAAGACATGTACGAACAATGTACTTATAAGTTTCTAGATGAACATACAAGATGGGTTTAGCCTTCTGTGGTTGTTCGATATTGACACTTGCCCGACTATTGCTACCTCGTCTGCTGGATCGGTTTTTAGTGGACCCTTTTCCTCTACTAGTAGATGGTCCATCAACACACGATTTACCGTTAGATCAGTTTCCACCGACAATAGATCGGTTTGGTGCATTGCATTATATAGTGGAGGTGTTTACCAATGGGTCATTATCTTTGGATCATAAATTTTAACAAATGGCCTAGCATAATGAAGTTCTTCATTCACCAATTACCAATAACCACCTACACAAGCCACAATAAAATATTTATCTGAACAATTAGAACTCATTGTTTTTCCAAGATAAAATATATACAAACAAGAATTTTGATAACAATTTTTAACATTTCCATTACTTATAAAATAAGCAATGAATGCACCGTACGAAAGTCTGAATTTGCGTACGAAAGTCTGAATTTCGCAGTACGGTTTTCTGATTTTCGCAGTCAACATACATATTTTCTCAGTACTATTTTCTAAAAAGTATAGGTTTTTGTCAGATTGAATCAAAGATTTTCACAGGTGTACCACACGTTTTCGCAGGTCATACCTAATAAAATCTAATTTTCAATGTACATTCCTGCAAAACTCCTAACCCCTAAAAACGTTCATAAATCCTAAATCCTTTACACTATTTACTTTTTTGCAGCCAAAGAGGACTTTTTTGCATGGGCTATGAATTTCATATGTCAAGCCCTACAAAATTCATGGCTATTTTGATTAACAATATTTTTTTATCTACTTTAAAAAACCCCCTAATAAGTTAGCATAATTTATCATTTTCTTTATATAATAAGCTTTTATCTACTTTAAAAAACCCCTAATAAGTTAGCATAATTTATCATTTTCTCTATATAATAAGCTTCTGATAAGATACTGAGACATCTTAACTTTATGTTTACGCTATTAATGTTAAAGACATAATCAATTATTTTAAGTTTTTAATTAAAAAAATGTTTTCGTTAATTTCATTTAATTTTTCTCATTGCCTACAATAGTTTGTCTTTCATAGAAAAATAATGTCTACACGTAAAGTTTATTGCACATTAACTTTTAACATTTATTTTTATAACACATGTTAGACAAACCTAAAATAGATCTCTTTCATAGAAAAATAATGTCTACAATAATAGTATCTGGTACATTAACTTTAACATTTATTCGTATGACAAATGTTAGACAACCAAAAATTAAAATAAACTCATGATGATGATATTCATTTATCAATAAGAACTTCGTTTCATCCCTATGACTTTTTATATGATTATCAGTTTGTCACCGTGTCAACTATCGAAATATTAGTGTTTTAAATACGAAACTTTTAATTAATTAAAAAACCAAGTACATAGAAAATTTAAATTAGACTTAGATTATTTATTAGATATCCAGTTACTAACTTGGATAAAACAACAAAATCATACATGCAGGAAGTAGGAATTTTTTTTATGATGGTGCATGCTCATAAGAAGATTTTTGAATGGAGGAGTTGGAGGAGCAACTATGTAGTGGAAGGATTTGTATAATTGTATTTGCACAAATGCTACTGGTTGCATAGATGAAAAACCAGTAGTAGCCATTACAGGAAGAGACCATAACGTTCATGTACGTGAATTTGCTTCTTGGTGCCTGGAGATTAGAAAAATTAGAGATGTGATGGAAGGAGATGACGAATCAGAAGGGGACGAGTTCAATGACGATGAACGGAATGGTGAGAATGAGGAGGAGGGGAAGGGGTGAAACTTGATGATTTTATTCCTGTTAATGAGGTGTTGCGTAAGGGAGGTAATTTTAAAGAAGGAAATGTGGAGGAGGTGTCTAGCGAACCCGATTACATGGTAAATGGTAAGAAAGGATGGACATTTATGAATTTAAAGAAAACCCAGCAACAATCACAGGAAAATGATGAGTGCGACGGGATCACTAAGGAGCAAAATGGATCGATGTACTGTAGTCTGTATATACTGTATATTTGTTTGAAAAGTTGAATTTATATAATAAAGGTAGTGTGACCAATGTCTTTAATTTCTATAAGAAACGGTGGGCTAGATTAGAGTGAAAATGTGGAGGACAAACAACACATGGGCAGCCAAAGGACGCATTGAAGTGGTAGGGAAAATGTTGAACGAACCAGAATATGACGCGTGGATCGATTTGTACACAATCTGGACCGACATGATGTTAAGTAAAAACGAAACTCCGCCCATGCAACAGGAAACATATTTGTCTTCACCTTCTCTTTTCAAAAAAAAAAAAAAAAAAACCTTTCTATTTGTCTACATAGGATTGTTGCCAAAAAACTAAATAAGTAGTAGTAGTTTTGTTGATGCTACTCTTGGTATAACGGTATTAGGAGTCGTTTGAAAATTGTTATTCAGTCAAATCTCAATGATCCAAATTCTCTTTAAGATGAAAAATATACATTTGAAATTAGAGTAGTTGATATTTAAGTTGGTTAATAATAATAATAATAATAATAATAATAATAATAATAATAATAATAATAATAATAATAATAATAATAATAATAATAATAATAATAATAATAATAATAATAATTCGTCATTTTGTTTCATGTGAATTTGTGGTATGTCAAATGCGTCAAGTTGAACGCTGTGTCGTGTTGTAATGTCGACGGCATCTTATATGGCTTTTCATGTCTTCAGCAAACACCGTCCCGTCTTGCATGGTGGCATGGACTGCGGCAGACACAACTATGCCGCTATCTCTTCTCTCTTTCTCCTTATGGTCAACAACCATCCTATTCTTGCAATCTCCCTTCTCTATCTCTTTTATCTTTTTTCTGTTTGTTTAGGAAGGGGGAGTCATCTCTCTCAACCTACAATGTTATATTAGTTTTTCTCTATCCTTTCATTTTCATCTTTCTCAACCCACAACACTCGAAACCCATATTTCCCTACCCACAATGTAACATCAGTTTTTCAATATTAAGATTAAATAAATAATACAAAAATAACATTTAATATTAAAATTAAAAATAACATTAGATTAAAAAAATGAGAATTAAAATCCTAAAACGAGAATTAAAATCTTAAAACGAAAAATAAAATCCTAAAAAGATAAATAAAATTGTAAAACGAAATTCTACTTCTCCCACCTATGAAGCTAAGCTAGTTCCCGCTTGCAAGCCAGAACAGCATTCAACAGCCCTTCAGCCAAATGATCATGTGGCCGAAGAAAGAACAGCAAATCTTTTTTTACGTATTTCTTTGATCGCTCGTAGCTCATACTCTAGGATCATTGCTTTCTTCTTCGACTCCACCTCCATCATTTCTTTTTTCCAAGCTTGGTAGTTTCGCTTATCTTGCACATCTTATTCATTATTATGGACGAGAAGACTTATTTTTTCAACGATGGTTTTAATTTCATCATGTGATGAGGATGTGTCAACCGCTTTCTTTCTTTTTATCTGTTGTGGTGGTGGTGATGGCTGTGGTACCTCATCATGGATGTAATTGGCATCGACCTCATAGGTTGAATATTGTACATCGGAGGAGGTTTTGGTGTAGGTGTTGGACTCAAATATCTTGCTCAGTTTAGAAGAAGGATGGGGGAGGGAGGATTCATATCCATTTATTTGACTGTAAACCAAATGGGATGATGTCTCAGAATTTCTCATGCCTCCATGTGTAGAAAACTACAACGGGCAATTTTCTGAAACTCATTACGAGTCGCATTTAAAACATCAATGTTCCCTCTCCTGCTAGCACGCATGTTGTACTTCTTGTTGTATATACAATTGAACTTGTTGACTTTCGCCTATAAATCTTTATATTTGGATTTCACTTGATGTCTAGTCTGATTCATATCACCAAGTTACATGTTGAAATGGGTCAACACATGCTCCCAAAAGGTCTCATGGCGTTGATGGTGTCATGCTCTTCGTCCTCAGAAACACTTATATACGCCTTTGCCAACGAGACTTCCTATTTTTCGCTCTTAAAGCGTCGTCTCAACATTGTGATAAAAGTTCATTTTTGGGAGGTGGTTTGTGGTGGTTGTTCAGTTTCTGCTTCTGGTTCAAATTCATCACTTGATTTGGTGGCTCGGGATTGAGAAACGGAAAGGGTTTCATCGCTCGACTCTTCGTTGCCTTTAGGTTCACGAAAATGCGATGTGTCCGGGACATAACCTTGATAGGGATTTATTTGGAAGGGACTATAGCCAGGTTGGTAGTCCTAAGAGAGTGAAAATTGGTTGTAGGTTTGTTGCATCGATATTTATTGGTATGAAAATTGTTGGTATTGTGGATAATAAGACGATTAGATTGGGGGAACATTTCAACTGGTTTGCCATGACAATTTTTTCTTTTAAAAGAACCTGTTTTTTGGATTTTCTACGGTTCACACCATTTGAATTTGAAAAGAAAGAGTTTTGATAGAAATATAGGAAACGATTTTAGAGAATATGATAGGAAGAGTGAAAAAAAATGTGTGTTTTTTAAAGTGGTAGATGAGATATTTATAGCGTGAAGGTAAAATGGTTTTGGTAATTTTTCTTTATTAAAGGGTTAAGTAAGCGAGCTTCACCAACCTGCCACCCATCTATCTTTCATGAGCCCATTGGTCATGGTTTCGTGATGCCTCCGTCGTCGCCGCCCTTACTCTACCCCGCCTTCATCATGCATCAATATCGTGTACATTTAGGTGAACCATTCCCACCAGCCTTATAAATATAGGGGTGTTTGTTTTTTGTCTGCAGATCTTCTTGGCCTCTTTTGTCTACAGCCCGCAGACGGCGCGCGACGTTAGCTTTTATAGACTGTTTGTTTTTTAGAAAACCGCAGACCTAAACGTATGCGCGTCATCTTTTTCTTGCAGACATGGACTGAAGTCTTTTTTGCATCTTCTAACATCTTCTAACTTAAAAAAATATACAATATATAGAAATATTTTTATAAAATGTAATTGAGAAAATAACATGTTAGATATACAAAAACACATAATTTTATAAAACAAATTAGTTTATTTTAGTAATCTGCGGATTTTAAAAAACAAACAGTTTTATTATTGCAGATTGCATACATTTAATCTACCTATTCTTTTACAAATATCTACCGATGTGGTCTCCATATCTCCAGAGTGCATACTTTTTACATCTTAAAAAGCAAACACCATCATATTCTATATGTTTTATCTATTGCATCGGTATTTGCTAAAAGTTATCTTTATTGCAAATTTTAAATCGTATAACTTAACAATACATCTTTTTAAAAATTCGAATACATTAATCCTATATACATAAGGATCTTTCAACAAAATAAGAATTACTGTATAGATGAAATAGAAGCAAATTTCTAGAAGATTTTAGGGGTAGAGGTTTTCCGAGTTTAAAACGGGGTGGGGCTCTTTTGGGGTATCTGCTGTTGACACGTTTTCGCCAGCTCTTTCTTTACTTTAATTAAATACACACTCTCTCTCCCCAATCTCGCAAATCTCGCATATCATGCTCACCGGCCCTCCATTCTCTCATCTTCCGATTCAGAACGCGCCTTGATTCCCTCTTTAATGAAAATGTCGATTGAATGTCTCCGCTGCCTCCCTGCCCTAGCCATCGCTTCTTCTTCTCCCTCACTGGTCTTCGATCACCGAACCCTAACAGAGCTTTCGGAAGACATGGCGATCTGCAACTTTCCTGAGCACCCATCGCCAAGGGTTTTCAACCCGGTCATTGTAGAAAAAGACTAATACCCCTTTGATACCAGGGAAAATGGAAGAGAATAGTTAAATTTAAGTGTGGAATTGAATACAAGTTTTGTTAAATCCTCACTTATTAAGTCGACAATGATTCTTCTGTTATGTTGAAACAGGGGATTTAAAGCACTTAAACAAACTGTCAAGCTTTATTACCGTTTAGGGAGGTACAAGGAGATGACAGATGCATATAGAGAGATGTTGACTTACATTAAATCTGCAGTAACTCGAAATTATAGCGAAAAATGTATAAACAATATCATGGATTTTGTAGAGATTGTGGTTCAAGACAAATCTTAAGCTTTGCAAGATCTGGTTTGACATGGGTGAATATGGCAGAATGAATAAGGTATGAACTTCACAATTCTGCTTTAAACTATAACTTTCTTTGATCTTTTATTGTTTGTTAACATTTTTTATTAATAGATTTTGAAAGAACTTCATAAATCTTGTCAAAGGGCAGATGGAACTGATGATCAAAAGAAAAGAACTCAGTTACTGGAAGTGTATGCAATTGAGATTCAAATGGCTTCCGATGATAGAAAGAGAGAGAGATACAGAGACGGGTGGGGGTGGAGGGGGTGGGGTAAGTTTTTTTTTTAATTATTTTAATAAATCATACATTAAAAGAAAATAAAAAAGAAATTAAAAAGGGTAAAATGGTCTTTTTACTTGGTATTTGGACCATTTTTGAAACTAAATCATAAGCATAAGGACCATTATGGTGATTTTTTAAACAGTTGGATTATTCTTGCAAGTTAATGCCAACCACAGGGACCATTATTGTAATTTACTCTATTTTTTTTCTTTGTGTTTACAGAAGGTGGATTCATCTGATGAAAATTCAGAAGAGGAAAGCTCAGAAGAGGATGAAGAACCTTAGAAGAAAAAGGTGAAGCCATGTGAGATAAAACCAAAGGCTAAAGTTGAAGACAGTTCAGAAGATGATGATGATGATGATGATGATGATGATGATGATGATGATGAAAGCTCTGATGAAGAGCCAGCAAAGACACAGGCTGTGAAAAAGGTAGGTTGATTTAAATTTCTTGATGTGTATTGATTTGTTTACAAATTTGACTGTGGAATTCTTCTAAGATCCATTGCTAGATTTTTTTGCCCGAATTCTTTAAAGAATTAATACGAATAGCCTTTGAATCGTAGACAAAATTGTGAATACAAGGCAACCTTCAAATATTTAAAAAACAAGAGAACAGTCAAAAATCTTTAAAGAATTAAAACTTGTCTAACCTACTTACTACGTTTTGATCCAACCCGTGCGAAACACGGGCTCAACCTAGTTATGAATGAAAAATAACCCATTCTGCTGAACCGAACAAAAGTCTATCATTTCATTAAAAATATACATTTATTTGAATATCTATATTTTGTGCTATTTAATATTTGCATTAGTATTTTGCTTTGAATGCTTAGACATGTCGGATTTTTTTTCAGCTTTAATGTAATTTCAACATTTTTATGTAGTTTTAAGATTATGCTTTATTTCAAATGTATTAATATATTTAAAATCGACATCACTATCTAAACATGGGTACAAAATTTAAGTATGCGTAGGGACCATTTCGTATCCGATAGGTTGTGATTCTGCTTTTTGGTAACAAATCCGAAAGGCCATGTTACCAAAGAGGACCTTCCATGTGACACTACCGCAAGAATCTAAACAATATAAAGTATCGATAATTAACCAACTCCGTATCTACACTTTTACCACCACAAACGTGGTCTCCAGTTTCTTTCTAGGACAGTTAAACACAGGCCGGTCCATAGGTTTCTTATGCCCTAGGCGAAATGCCTTGATAATGCCCTTATGCTGGAATCATAGACAACAACCCCATATATAGCCTAAAATCTAAAGTGCATCATAATTTTTATTGAAAATAAATTCATATCCTACATACTAGAACTTGCAACCATTAACTAAAAACAATCCAATAAATCAATAGTAATCAAAGAAACAAAAGGTTAATATATTACATCTTAACCATCATCTTAGTGATACAAAATAAAAGATAGTTGCAGTTGCATCAACAATTTTCAAGGATTATTTAAAATTTACAAGTAAAGCACAACATGAAACAAAAACAGAATATAAATTTACTGCGGAAATACAACATAAAACTAAATTCGCGGGAGAAAAACAACTTTAACTGTTATGAGCTCTTGTAAACAACAATAAAACAATTCATGAGGGGTAGGATCAAGGCATCAAAACCTTTGAATCAACCACTTAGTTATATCATAATCAAAACTCATAATCGATTGATGGACCTTATATCAGAAGTGCAGAAACCAAATCACATATCAGGTTATTCACTGAATATTCAACATCAGAATCATATATTAGAAGCCAATATGAGATTCAGAAAACTACTACCATCATAAATTCAAAACACAAGAATTGAGAAAGAAACTCTAGAAACTTATACACAAAACCACAAAATATACCCAAAGCAAACCACACAAAACCAGACCTGAAGCAACTATTGATTTCGAACTCAAATAGGAGAAATCGGAACTATGAACTCAACTCCTGATTTCAGCACAAAAGGTTTCGAACTCCAAGTCTATATACATGTAATTAAAAGTCAAAGCAAATAAAATTTATCTAATCAAAACTTCTATTGTAAATGCAATGAAAACAAATGAAACAAATATGAGATCAAAATGACAAATAACTCCCGAACGGAAGGCTTCGAACTCCAACTAAGACAAATCCGTTAATCCCTAAATAAGGAGACTGCAGATTTGCAGCAAAGTGTAAATGTAATCTGCTAACCTACTTGTACCTTCAGCTCTTCCACTGATGCATAGATGTAAACACAATCGAACTCCTGAAATATAAATCACATTTACAAAGGGGCATCAATCAGTAATAGTAGAATTTCCAAATCGACTCCTCGATCTTCTATAACTTCGATTTTCTAGGTGTCGATTACAGCTCTCTAGGTGTAACCGGTTAGGTGGCTTCAATTATTTCATATTTTCGCGCCTCACGCCTTGCCTCCGTGTTGACAGACGACCAAATAACCAAATTTTGGTTGTTAGGCTATTTTTTTAGGGCAAACGAATATATACACCATTTCTTGCTGGGCTAAACTGATGCCCCCTTGTATTTGCTGCCCTGGGCCATAGCCCATCTCGCCCATATATTGGGCCGGGCCTGGTTAAACATTTTTGGTGGATTAGGACAGTTAAACATTTTCGGTAGATTATTAATATCAGTGTTCTAAAATGCGCGTCATGGTGTGTGTTAAGGCGTGCGATGGCGTGAGGCGCGATTTCGCCGTCCCGAAAACCCTCATGGCGGCGTGGCTAGACGTGGCGCGTGAAAAGGCGAGCCATGGCGTGCCATGGCGCGAGTTTTTAGTATTTGCGACCCGTTTTTTCATTTTTTTTCTTGTATTTCTTGATTGGACATAAAACATTTGAGTTTTTGTTAACTTTTTGTTATTAGTTATTGATAAAACACTTCTAAAAACTTCATATGTTTGATATAAATTTATATTTATATATAATATAATTATATTATTCATATAAAATTGCCGCCTTACATCACGCCTTGAAAAACGTCATTACTCGTCAAGGCTCGAAAAACTTGAGGCTTAACATTGCCGTCACGTCACGCCTTATGTCATTTAGAACCTTGATTAATATTACCAAGGTTATGGCTTATGATTACTTCATATCTATATCTATACCAAAATTGTTGTTACCTCATTGTCACATCATTTCCATATTTTTACCACACCACTTAGAAATAATTCATCACTCCATATCATATTTTCCCTTTTGTTTTTTTAATTATTTATGTAATAAATTATTATTAAAAAAAGAGAGTATATATATATATATATATATATATATATATATATATATATATATATATATATATATATATATATATATATATATATATATATATATATATATATATATATAGTAAATTACACGACTGGTCCTGTGGTTTGGGGTAATTTACGCGCTTAGTCCCTAATTATTTTTTTAATTCGGACGGTCCCTATTTTATGTTTTTGTTGCGCATTTGGTCCCTAACAGGTATAAAAAGACCGATATACCCTTAATAATTTATATTTTAATTTTTAATTATTTTATTATTATATTTTCAAAAAAAAAAAAAAAATCTCAAATATTCCATCCGTTCATTTGAATCAATCGATGCACTCTAACATTCTCTCTCTTGCTTCCTCCCTACTCTTCCTCTCCTTCCCGTTTGCTGTCGAACTACGTCCACCGGAGAAAGCATCATCGCCATACACTCCGATAACCTCCTACACCCGCCACTACTACAGCCTCTAGTGAAGATCTAAACTGGAACGTAGAAAAAACCCCTAGATCCCATCTGTTTTTGGCTTTGACGTGAATCTGACACAGCCTTGGTTAAGTGTCGACTAGTTCTTTGACCTCGTCTCCTACGGCTCCAGTTGAATTGTTTCAATGTTTAGGGGCAAGAGCTAGGTTATGGGCCACTCGACTCGAAACCTCCGACGATTAAGAGAAATCAAATCCTTCAATGGGTTTGAGAAATCCGGCCACTGAACTCTATTGATGCGAGCGATGGTGATGAAGAACGCAACAATATCTAGGGCATAAATTTTATGTTCGATTTTGAGAGCAGTAAAAGGGCAGGGTGGGTTTAAGGATGAGATGAGGGAGACGAAATTGAAGGAGACAGTGAATGGAAGATTTCCGATAACAAGGAGTCCTAACTCTGGCGGCAGCTCCGGCAGGCGATTGTAGAGAGGAAGACGCGCTGAAAGAGGCTGGGAATGGGAGTCGATATATATATATATATATATATATATATATATATATATATATATATATATATATATATATATATATATATATATATATATATATATATATGTGTGTGTGTGTGTGTGTGTGTAAGGGCAAAATAGACTTTTTATGTCAGTCAGGGACCAAGCGCATAACAAAATCAAAAGATAGGGACCGTCCGAGTTAAAAAAAGGAGTTAGGGACTAGACGTGTAAGTAACCCCATACCACAGGGACCATTCGTGTAATTTACTTATATATATATATATATATATATATATATATATATATATATATATATATATATATATATATATATATATATATATATATATATATATATATATATATATATATATATATATATATATATATATATATGTGTGTGTGTGTGTATAGAGAGAGAGAGAGAGAGAGAGAAAGTGGTGTTGGCCGGCGTCTCTCCATCCACGGCTAGCAACAGGTGTGTTCCACACCACTTCCACATGCCATGTCACACTCACGCCAATGACGTTGGCAACATACCGGACAGTCTAAATAGTTATATTCTTTGTGTATAACAAGAAAATCACTTCTATAAGAAATTTAACAACATGACCATGACTGCTATAACTGCAAACTGTATACCGTGCATTCACAATATTATTTATCTTATACAAATCGAAAACCGCGAAACGTTTACGATAATCCCTTTTGTTGTGGGCGACATTTATGAGATATTCGACAATTTCATACTAATAGAGCTCGCTAAGGAATTCGGGGAGGGGTGAGGGCGGACCTAATGAAGATAATGACGGTTATTATGAATAATAAAAACCTAAAATGCGGAATCTTAAACTATAGATATTGTGTAACGCCCCGTTTCTCGGTACGTATTTTTTTAAACATTTAATTCCTGCATAATTAAGATAATAATTAAAGTAATTAAATCGGCAACACTAATAATATTAGGGGGTGGGAATTGTCAATTTATAATAACAATAACCCTAAAATTAAATTAGTATGGGAGGAGGTTAAGCCTAGTGTCTTAATTGGAATGTTGGGAAAATCCCCTATTTCTGTGGTCGTCTTGGAAAAATCTTATAAAATCACAGGCGTATCATTTGGACTTGAAACTGTTGCCCAAAGTTGCGTGTCTGAGTTGGTTACGTTTCACCAGTTTTAACCAAAGCCTAGAAATGTGTCGATCTTGAGTGAAAAGTGCTATTTTTATCGACTAGTCTGAATCTGGCAGCTTTAAAACCCGATCTTGTTAAAATCATATAATATAGAAGGAAAACAAATGAAGTGAGTATTTTGTATCCCTGGAATCCTAACTTGATGAATTAAGTGATTATGTAAAAATATCTTAGATTTGTTGGATTTAGGATGAGTTTGAATTCTATAATTTTTGTAGTTATATAATAAAAATACAACAAACAAAGCTTAAACGTTAAACGGAACAAAATATGTAAATTATAGATGATGTCATGACTTATGTCACTAGATATGATGATGTCATGGCTTATGTCACTAGATATGATGATGTCATCGCTTATGTCACTAGATATGATGATGTCATCGCTTATGTCATTAAATATGATGATGTCATCGCTTACATCATTAAATAGTAACTCTAGCTCAAGTATAAATAGAGCCTCAAACCTCCCATTTCATCCCACACCTCACACTTCATTTTATACATCGAGTGATAAGCATCAAGATTCGAGGTACCCGACTCATGTCAGCTATCTCTTCGTCTATGCTCGGACTTTGAGTCTTACTCAATTTGGCATTACTTTGAATAGGTAGCTCTCCCTTCTTGGAATTTTCCATACTAAACCTCTTTAGTACCTTTTCCAAGTATGTACCCTGACTAAGTCCAAATAGTCCCTTCTTCCTATCTCTCAATATTCTTATATCGAGAATATAGGCAGCTTCTCCTAGGTCTTTCATGGCGAAACACTTCCCAAGCCAAGACTTGACATCTAGCAAGGTTGGAATGTCGTTTCCCATGAGCAGTATGTCATCAACATACAGCACCAGAAAAGTGACTATACTCCCACTAGCCTTGACATATACACATGACTCATCCTCGCTCATAGAGAAACCAAACTCTTTGACTTTCTCATGGAAGCAAAGATTCCAGCTGCGAGAAGCTTGTTTCAATCCGTAGATTGATTTCTCAAGCTTACACACCTTATCAGGATATGCCAAATTTCATAGTCATGAAATGCAGCTATGGCCAGCATAATCCTAATAGACTTTATCTTGGCCACTGGTGAGAAGGTCTCGTCATAGTCAACCCTTGGGGTTTGAGTAAAGCCCTTCGCAACCAGTCTTGCCTTGAAAGTGTGTACCTTTCCATCCATGTCGGTCTTCTTCTTGAAGATCCACTTGCACCCGACTGTCTTCCGACCCGGTACATTGTCAACAAAGTTCCAAACTTGATTGTCATACATGGACTTGATCTCGCTGTCCATTGCCTCTTTCCACTTGGCAGACTCAGGGCCCGCCACTGCTTCTCGGTAGTTAGCTGGTTCATCCAAATTTATCAGTGTCCTATCACTGACAAACGTGTCCCCATCCATAGTTATATGGAAACAATAAAACTCGGGTGACATGCTAACTCTACCAGAGCGCCTAAGAGGTAAGGATATATCAGTCGGACCAATAGGAACTTCTTCCTCTTGTTGGTTGCTAGTTTCTCCTAAGGTTGCGTTATCTGATGACTCTTGAATTTCTTCAAGATCAATGGTACTCTCACTGTCCTCTTTGAATATGAGCTCTCTCTCTCTCTCGAAAGACTCCTCGTCTAGCTACAAAGACCACGTCCTCGCTTGGTCTGTAGAACAAGTATCTAAAAGACTGTTTGGGGTATCCAATGAACATATACCTCTCGCTTCTTTCTACGAGTTTTTCGTGAGTTTCTCGTCTTACGAAAGCCTCACAACCCCAGACTTTGATATGTGCTAACGAGGGAACTTTCCCCGTCCACATCTCATGAGGTGTTTTAGCAACCTTCTTAGTTGGGACAAGATTGAGGATGTGGGCGGCAGTCTCTAAGGCATACCCCCAGAAGTGGATCGGAAGCGAAGCTCGACTCTTCATGGAACGAACCATGTCTAACAGGGTTCGGTTACGCCTCTCGGCAACACCGTTCAACTGTGGTGTCCGAGGAGGTGATAACTGTGAAACTATTCCACATTCCTTCAGATAGTCTAGGAACTCGATACTAAGATACTCACCGCCTCTGTCGGATCTGACTTCTGAGCATCTTTATCTTCCTGCCCAATTGATTCTCAACTTTGTTTTTGAATTCTTTGAACTTTTCAAAGGTGTCTGACTTGTGCTTGATTAAGTAGATATACCTGTATCTACTAAAATCGTTAGTAAAGGTCATATAGAATCGTGTGCCATCCTTTGTGGTTGATATGAAGGGACCACACACATCTGTTTGTATGATGTCCAACAGACCTTCACCTCTTTCAAAATACTCTTTGAAGGGTGACTTAGTCATCTTTCCCAAAAGAAAAGATTCGCATACATCATCCGATTTGAGGTCGAATGATTCCAACACTCCATCCTTTTGGAGTTGGGCGATGCATTTCTTGTTAATGTGCCCAAGACGACAGTGCCACAAGCACGCCTTTTCTACACCACTAGAAGAATCAATATAATTTACATTATGTCCTAAATTGTCAACACATTGCACCGTTTCATACACACCATCACAAGGCAAAGCAGTAAATATAGAAGTACCATTTTGAAAAACAGAAATTGAACCAATATTATTATCAAAAGAAAACTGAAAACCTTGTCTGAACAATGCATAAAAGGAAATTATGTTTCTTGCCATTTCTGGCGAATAGCAACAATTTATTAAATCTAAACAAACACCACTACTAAGCACTAAACTATAGACACCGATCTTGGTAACAGGAGACGGTCTCCTATTGCCCATGATCAGGTTCAATCTACCGTGCTCCACCTTCCTGCTTTCGTTTAGGCCCTGCAAATCAGAACAAATGTGAAAACCACATCCTATATCAAGGACCCAAGAACTGGAAGATGGTGAGTTTTTAGAGATAGTGTATATACCTGCTGTAGATGGCTTTACTTTGCCATCCCTTATGTCTTGCAAGTATTTCGGGCAGCTTCTCTTCCAATGACCCTTTTCTTTGCAATAAAAGCATTCGGCTTCTTTGGGGTTGGCAATGTGAGGAATACCAGAAGACTTCGGTCTCGGGCCATTGCTGGATGACCCAACATGGACCTTTTTCCTCCAATTCTGATTGGGAGGGACCTTCCTCTTCTTTCCCTTGCCACTTCCAATTGCCAAGACAGGCTGGCTAACTGAGGGTACACTTTTACCCTTCATCCCGTCTTCAACAGTACAGAGCATGCGATGCAGCTCAGCCAGAGTGGCCTGAGAGTTGTTCAAATGATACGCCAGTGTGAACTGGTCATATGAACTTGGTAAGGAATTTAGCACTATGTTCATAGCTAAATCCTCATGAATAGGCATCTCAAGCTTCCTAAGCCTTTCCATGTATCCTTGCATCCTTTGTACATGGTTGCAGATGGACTCTCCATCCCTAGGCTTGCCGTTTGTGAAGGCTTTTACCACCTCTCGCCTCTCGATACGCTCCTGCTTGCGAAACTTTTCCGCAAGCTCTTTATGCATCTCGTAGGGCTAGTAGTCCTCATATATCCTTTGCAATTCAGGGTTCATGGTAGCAATCATGATGCAAGCCACTTTGGTCGCATCATCAGAATGTTTTGTGTACGAGGCGAGTTCCTCGGGAGTAGCAGTATCAGGGTCAATGTCAACAAGCTCGGTTTCTAGAACATACTCTTTGTGTTCAAACCTTAGAGCCATCTTGATGTTAGGGATCCAGACAATGTAGTTAGTGCCGTCCAATGTCACTTTGGAGCATAATGACAAGATAGAAGTGACATTGCTGGAGTTAGAGTGGAGGGCGGATTGATCAGCAGAAGACATCTATAAAAGAAGGTAGTTTTAATTAAATACATATATATAACCCTTAATATTAACCCAATTATAATAATAAGGCTAGGACCCAACTATAACAATTCACAATATAGAAAAGGGATGTCGTAATCTAATTGTAAATTTTATAAAGGTAGGCGAATGACGATTCAGCCAATTCCACCGCGGAAAAATAATCATATTATAATGGAATTCCTAGTTTCTTTTGAGATTTATTGAACTGTTCAATAGCATGTTTAATCTCGGATGTGCCCCACTGTTTGTGACTAGGATACCGAGGATCACAAACCGGGTGTAAATAACATGCAAATTAGCTTGGTACTCTCGGGTCAATTACCATCTCTAATTGATGTGCCGGTAAACCACACACGCTCCATCAACAATGATAACACCCGAGAAATCCATTGCAAATCTTTATGAACCCCTATTGGTGTGTCGGTAAACCACACACGCTCCACCAATGTTTCATAAAGTGCAATGTGCAATTTCATGGATTAGCATCAATTCACATTTTTCCTAAAGTAACTAGATTGAGATTTTGTAAAGTGTTCCAGTACTTTGAATAATATCATTATAATTTTAATCAATGTTGCAAAAGGCGCTAGGCGCTACCAAGTCGGCGGACTAGCGAGTTGCGAGTAATCGGCTAGGCGAGGAGTAATCGGTGAGTACTCGGTGAACACTGTTCATGACTCTATATATATATATATATATATATATATATATATATATATATATATATATATATATATATATATATATATATATATATATATATATATATTAAAACAGAGACAACGATCGGAATACATTCACACATTTATGCGAACACATGGTGGGCATACTCAAACGCTTGAAACAAAGACAATGATATATAAATCGATAACAACAAACAATTTCGATTGCTTCATGCTTCATGTAATCAATTTAATGAATTCAGGAAACCTATTTTAATTCACTTCATTTAATCGAACACTTTGTATGCGTAATAAAATATACCAAATTAATCACACAACATATCACAAATACATCCGATCAAGTCACGATTAAAGCTGCGGGAAACAATTCAAGCATTCAACTTTATATCTACATATATACAAGTCACGATTAAAGCGTGAAAACGGTCGAGAATCAAGATGTTGAATTCGTGAAAAAGGTGAATG
Organism: Cichorium intybus; assembly: GCA_023525715.1. Lineage (NCBI taxonomy): Eukaryota > Viridiplantae > Streptophyta > Magnoliopsida > Asterales > Asteraceae > Cichorium > Cichorium intybus. The sequence goes on along the minus strand of CM042013.1, from coordinate 83,104,237 downwards.
GTTTTGTTCTATATCCCACATAGGCTGAACATAGAAAGATGAGGGCATCCTTTGCATTATAAATAACCAGCTTTGTTCCATAAGAAATTCACACCTTAAACCCATTCAACCGGGTTACTCTTGGACCTATTTTTGGCTTAATTTGGATCTATTTTGGACCAAAATTAAGCTGAATTTGGACTGAGTTTTTGAGATTTGGGCCGATTTTATTTGATTTGGGCCGAGTTAGTCGGATTGTTGACCGAGGTTGACCGAGTCCGACTTTTTGGACCGAGTTGGCTAAACTCGCCAAGGTCAATGACCGAGTCCGAGTCCAAGGCCGAGTACTCGGCCGAGTTGGCCGAGTTTTGCAACACTGCTTTTAATGAGATTAAGCGGTCCTATCAAACCCGTTTGACTAACGACTCTCCACTGATCAGGAGAGCGGTGGGTGAGAGTGGACACCCATTAGACCGCCATTTTATAGGCAGTCTCCTTATACGCTCTTTATAGACCAGCTTCGTGAATGAGGCCTACTATTGATTTGACTAACCATTTTTTTCTTATACATATAATATTAAATTTTAATTATAATATATATAAGATGTATTTTAAACCTTTTAAAATGTTCATGGTTTATCTTTTAATTTATTGGAAATTTAAACTATTAAATTTAAAATTAAATTAAACCTTTAAATATCTTTTAATTAAGCAATTAATTAAATTAATTAAATTCAAATAGGTATCACAAATTAATCAAATTAATTTAAACCTATCTTAAACCCCCTAATTTTCGAAATTAACAAATAATGGGTTTAAGGTTATCCATTTAAATAATTAAAGTTACCAAAAATAGAAAGCCTTCTAAAACCCTAATGATAAAATCGCAAAATAAGGAGGGGGAGGGGCTAGGGTTTTCAAAACCCTAACCCTAAATCGATTTCAGCCATATTAGGGTTTATAAGCTTTAAACCCTAATTTTTTAGGAAAACAATTATAGCAATTCAACAAGAAAACAACCAAAAAAGATATGATACCACTTAAAGGTTTTCTGCAAATCTATGAACTAAAACTCTAAGTTCACATGCAACCTATTTGGATCTAAGTTTTCTTCTAATTGAACATATAATAAATGCCTAAAGGCTATAAGAATTAAACTAAAAGAATAAAAACATAAAAACTAACCTTTTAGTGTTTCTTCCAAGAAGCAAAGCAACAAATGGATCTTGCCTCAAATGAAGTCACACCCAGGGAGCAGGAGCAGGTCGAAAATTCCAGAGAGACTAGGGTAGAATATATGGTGCAGGTTTCTGGTCTCTGGGGTACTCTATTTATAGTCTCCCGCAGATAAGCAGATAAACCTTTAGAGATAAGCCTTTTTGAATTCAAATTAAGATAAGCCTTTATCTTAATAATTCAAACCTAATTATCTCCTATATATCAAAATCGAAAATATTGTTGGATTAGGTGTCTAAGCCATGACTAATAATTAGTATTTACCTAATTAATAGAAGCACAGTCCATTTGGGTTGCCCTCATGGCTGGAGGTTTGGTAGAAAATTCGGTAGAGAGAAAGGATGATTTATTATGGGATTAATAAATCAACAGGAATTAAATATATGGTTTATTAATATATTAAAGTGATAATATATTAATTAGAAACTATATTAATTAATTAGGAATTAATCCAGAATTAATTGGATTTAATTTGGGGATTAATTGATTAATTAAAGGTGCAGGGACTGAAACTGTAATTATTCAATAGTTGAGTAAGTGGCAGTGTGTCAGTGACTAGTTGGATTTCGAAATTATATATATGGATATATATATTTCGAAATTAATATATATATATAAAGGATAATTAGGGTTTTGAATATAAGATAAAAGGTTTATCTTATTTGAATTCAAATAGGTTTATCCTTAAGGCTTATCAACTGGTTATCCTGCAACTATAAATAGGGCTCCCTGGAACCCTAATTCCTGCGCCACTTTTGACACAAGAACTCTTAAGAATTTCGTGATCCTCTCTCCTCTAGCTTGGGTGTGATTTCCATTTGAGGCAGGATAATTTTGCTGCTCAGCTTCAAGAAATAAAGGTTGGTTTTTCTGTTTTGATCTTTAGTTTCTTTTTCTGGCCTCTAGGTTTTTGTTATATGTTCAATTAGAAGAAAACATAGATCCTTATAGGTTGCATGTGAACTTAGGTTTTTAGTTCATGGTTTGCAGAAAACCTTTCAGTGGTATTAGAGCCAGTTTTGTTTTCTTGTTGAATTGCTATAACTGTTTTAGGGTTTAAAGCCTATAAACCCTAATATATGTGAAAATCGATTTATAGGATTAGGGTTTTGGAAACCCTAATCCCCCCCCCCCCCCCCCCCTTGCTAAATTGCGAAATCTGGAATTAGGGTTTTAGAAGGTTTTCTATTTTTGGTAACTTTATTTGTTAATTAAATGGATAACCTTAAATCCCATTAGTTGATTTCGAAAATTAAGGGTTTAAGGATAGGTTTTAATTAATTTAATTAATTTGGATAAACCTATCTTCATTTGAATTAATTTAATTAATTGTTAATTAAAGGATAATTCAAAAGGATTTAATTAATTTTAAAATTGGCGAAATTAATGGAATAAATCCAGAAAAATATTTTAAAATGTTTAAAATATTTAGATTTAATTAATTTAATTAATTGGTAATTAAAATGATTAAATCGAAATTTAAGGTTTAATTTAATTTAAAATTTAATTGTTAAATTTGGTAAAATTAAAAGATAAACCTTGAATATTTTAAAGGGTTTTTAAAATACATCTTATATATGTTATTAAAAGTTAATACTATATATATATAAGATAAAATTGGTCAGTCAAATCAATAGTAGGCCTCATTCACGAAGCTGGTCTATAAAGTGGGTATAAGGAGACTGCCTATAAAATGGTAGTCTAATGGGTGAACACTCTCACCCACCGCTCGCCTGATCAGTGGAGGGTCGTTAGCCGAACAGTTTTGACAAGGACCACTTAATCATTAAAAGTATAATGATCAAAGTACTAGAACCTTACACAAAAATCCCAATCTAGTTACTTTAGGAAAATGTGAATTTGATGCTACCCCATGAAATTGCACATTGCACTTTATGAAACGTTGGTGGAGCGTGTGTGGTTTACCGGCACACCAATGGGGGTTCATAAAGAGTGGCAATGGGTGTCTCGGGTGTTATCATTGTTGATGGAGCGTGTGTGGTTTACCGGCACATCAATTTTGAGATGATAATGGACCCCGAGAGTACCAAGCTAATTTGCATGGTTATTCACACCCGGTTTGTGATCCTCGGCATCCCAGTCACAAACGGTGGGGCATATCCGAGATTAAACATGCTATTGAACAGTTCAATAAATCTCATAAGAAACTAGGAATTCCATTTATAATAAGATTATTTTTTCCGCGGTGGAATCGGCTGAATCGTCATTCGCCCACCTTTATAAAATTTGCTTATAGATTACGGCATCCCTCTTCTATGTTGCAAATTGTTATAGTTGGATCCTAGCCTTATTTTATATTGGGTTATTATAAGGACCGACAAGTATCTAATTAAACTTACCTTCTTTTATAGATGTCTTCTGCTGATCAATCCGCTCCCCAATCAAACTCCAGTGTTCCCTCAATCCTCTCACTATGTTCCAAGGTTCAATTGAACGGGACAAACTATAATGACTGGATTAGAAACATCAAGATGGCTCTGAGGTATGAGAACAAAGAGTATGTTCTCGAGACCGAGCTTGTCGATGTCGACCCCGAAACTGCTACTCCCGAGGAAATTGCCTCGTACCAAAAACATACTGATGATGCAACCAAAGTGGCCTGCATCATGATCGCCACAATGAACCCCGAATTGCAGAGAATATACGAAGACTACTGGCCCTATGAGATGCACAAGGAGCTTGCGGAAAAGTTCCGCAAGCAAGAGCGCATCGAGAGGTGCGAGGTAGTCAAGGACTTCACGAACAGCAAACCCAAAGATGGAGAGTCCATCTGCACTCATGTGCAAAGAATGCAAGGTTACGTGGAGCGGCTTAGAAAGCTTGCGATGCCTGTACCGGAGCAGTTGGCCGTTGACATAGTGCTTAACTCGCTGCCGAGTTCTTATGACCAGTTCAGACTGGCTTATCATTTGAACAACAATCAGGCTAATATGACTGAGTTGCATCGCATGCTTCGAGTAGCTAAGGACGGGATGAAGGGTAAAAGTGTACCCTCGGTTAATCAGCCCGTTCTAGCCATTGGAAGTGGCAAAGGAAAGAAAAGGAAGGGCCCTCCTAAGCAAAATTGGAGGGAAAAGGTTCAGGCCGGGTCATCCAGTAATGGCTCGAGAACCAAGACTTCCCAAATTCCTTGTGTGGCCAACCCCGATGAAGCAAACTGTTTCTACTGCAAAGAAAAGGGTCATTGGAAGAGAAGCTGCCCCAAATACTTGCAGGATGTCAAGGATGGGAAAGTAAAGCCATCGACAGCAGGTATATACACTATCTTTAAAAACTCACCATCTTCTAATTCTTGGGTCCTTGATACAGGATGTGGTTTTCACATTTGTTCTGATATGCAGGGCCTAAAGGAAAGCAGGGAGGTGGAGCACGGTAGACTGAACTTGATCATGGGCAATAGGAGATCGTCCCCTGTTACCAAGATTGGAGTTTATAGTTTAGTGCTTAGTAGTGAAGTTTGTATAGATTTATTAGATTGTTGCTATTCGCCAGAAATGGCAAGAAATATTATTTCATTTCACGCATTATTCAGACAAGGATTTCATTTTTCATTTGATAATAATATTGGATCTATTTCTGTTTTCAAAAATGGTATTTTGATTTTTACTGCTTATCCTTGTGATGGTGTGTATGAAACTGTGAAATGTGTTGACAATCTAGGACAAAGTGTAAATTATATTGATTCTACTAGTGATGTGGAAAAGGCATGTCTGTGGCATAGTCGGCTCGGGCACATCAGCAAGAAACGCATCGCCCAACGCCAAAAGGATGGAGTGTTGGAATCATTCGACCTCAAGTCGGATGATGTATGCGAATCTTGTCTGTTGGGCAAGATGACTAAATCACCTTTCAAAGGGTCTTTTGAAAGAGGTGAGGGTCTATTGGACATTATTCACACGGATGTGTGTGGTCCATTCAGATCAACCACAAAGGATGGCACGCGGTTCTACGTGACTTTTACCGACGATTTTAGTAGATACGGTTACATCTACTTGATCAAGCACAAGTCGGACACCTTTGAAAAGTTCAAAGAGTTTAAGAACGAAGTAGAAAATCAATTAGGCAGGAAGATAAAGATGCTCAGATCCGACAGAGGCGGAGAGTATCTAAGTATCGAGTTCCTAGACTATCTAAAGGAATGCGGAATAGTTTCGCAGTTGACACCTCCCAGGACACCACAGTTGAACGGTGTTGCAGAGAGGCGAAACCGAACCCTGTTGGACATGGTTCGTTCCATGATGAGTCGAGCTTCATTTCCCATTCACTTCTGGGGGTATGCCTTAGAGACTGCCGCCCATATCCTCAACCTTGTCCCAACTAAAAAGGTTGCTAAAACACCTCATGAAATGTGGACGGGGAAAGTTCCCTCGTTGGCACATATCAAAGTCTGGGGTTGTGAGGCTTTCGTTAGACGAGAGACTCAAGACTGTTGAAACGTAAGAGTTGGATCGTGATTCAAAGATGCGGATTAATGTAAATAAACAATATCAAAAGCAGACGATATGAAGAACTGATGTTGAATGATTAACAATGCAGCTCAAGAACAATTCAATGAGAACTATTCTGTATGAGCGCCGTAAAGAGATTACCAAAGTTAACCCTAACAGGGTCACGACGAAGCTATATAAACAAAAACTAATTATGGAATGACAGACCCATTCCATAACCGATAGCTAAAGATTAGGCTACAAATCAGGCAACAGATCCGATTAGCATATTTGACTCAATCTTCATTAATGACTCAACAATCTCCCCCTTTGAGTCAAAAATGCGATTTCTCATTATTCTTCAAGTTTTACTTCGCTTGTTTGTCTGTCAAACACCTTCGGAATTATTGCCAGGATCCTTTTTCGGAATTCAATGTACCACCTCAACATGTCATTGACGCAGGTTTTATCTTCAGTGGTGTTGGAAGGCAGTTTGTTGATGATGTGAAGAATATGTTCCAACACTGGAGTCCTGTAAAGATGTTTGTCCAAAAGAAAGAATATTCTTTTAACATTCTCGAGACCTTCCTTTGAATTATATGCCACGCTCCAGTTTGAGTTGGCAATTTTTCCGATTTTACGCTTGCTCAGATTCTTGGGAGGAGGACGTCTCACAGTTAAAGGAGTTTTATCCAGAACACCAGCAACTTCAACATCGAGCTTTGCCACTTCAAGGATGTAGAATCCAATCATTCTTTTGACATGATTAAAAATAGGATAATACTTTTGTTCTCTCGACAAGATGTTGAACAAAGATATCCAGTCGAATGGATTCATGAAGGGTAGATCAGCAAGGGAGAATTCCATCTTCTCTTTATCATCCCCTCTGAAAGCTAAAAGTCTTGAGTTTATGAAGGGAAGAGTGACCTCAGGAAGACGGGGAGTAAGCTGTATAATCTTCTTTAAACTCCAGGTTAAATGTTGAGGACGAGCATTCTTCAGATAGAAAGTGAATAACAAATCATTCACTTCCAAACTGGAAAGACGAGTGTGTTTAAGTTCCTCAAATCCTCGGAACAGGAGAGCTTTTGCAGTCATCGGAAAATCAAACTGCGAGTTTACATCATTGCTTGTGTTGTACGAGGCTATTGGTTGAAGCCAGTTCTCCACAGGCTCAGTAATTGCTTCCATTGTCATTCTTTTGTAGTGCCATGGAGGAAACAAAGACATTTGAGTTTGAAGAAGTAACTCGGCCTCTCTTTTGGCAGCTTCCTCAGCATCAAGCTTCCGAGTTAGGTTGAGAATTTCATCAACTTCCGTTTCCCTGACCGATTTGGTGGCGTTCTGATTCGATTCATCTTCTTCCACAATTTTCTTGCCTTTGTCTTTAGATGGACCAGTGACTCCTTCAGCATTTTTGTTTGATGCAATCGGAGTGTCTTTCTTTGGAGACTCCTGGTTGAATGTACTTTCTTCATGTATGTCGTCTCCCCCTTGTTTCGGAGAGGCAACACCTTCCGAAACACCCTTTAATGCGGCAAGAAGATTGAAGACAGGATGAAGCTTGAGGGTCAGATGTCGGCGTACCTGAGGGGTGAGAATCGGATCAGAGTCTTCAACAATCCGATGAAGAAAGGAGTCAATTTCCGATACACCACTTCGAATAGCTTTGTTCTGTGACAAGGCCGATGTGAGAATGGCAGACTGGTGACGGAGATCGGTCTTTAGGAGCTGAATTTTAGTTTCTTTGGCCGCTAATTTATCCATCAAATAATTTTCCGATGCCAAATCTGCCCTCAGTTGGTCAACCTTTGTATCCATAGAAGATACCCATTCGGAATATTGCTGCTTCAATTCCGAACGCAAGGTTGAAAGGGCCTCTTTTTCAGTCTTCAAAGAGGTACTGAAGCTGGAAATGACCTGTTGCATATTTTGATTGTTCCGATCATGAGCATCTCGGAAATCTTGAGTAAATTTGAGAACATCTTTTTCAAGTCTGCCAATAGAGGTGGTTGAATCTCGCATTTGGACTTCTGATTTCTCAATAAGACAAGTGATTTTACCCATGAGATTGACATTTTCGGTGACCAAGGTTTCCACCGAATCTTTGTGATCTTTCAACTGAGATTGCCAATCGGAGGCAGAGGGATTTGCCTGTGATTGGAGAAGTAAATCGAGTTTGGCAGAGATTTCCGATAGCTGATCAGACGACATCGGAACAGAGGAACTTGGAGTCTTTAGTTTCACATTTGATGGAGATTCAAGAAAATCGGAAAGATCATCCTGATCATCATTAACCAGGATATCTTCATCTTCATCAATGTCGGTAGGAGGGTTGTTTAGAGGGGAATGAGGAATAGAAGTTTGTTTTGGTGATAAAGATGGAGACTTTTGAGTATTTGTAGGTCGGAGTGGTGAATGGTCAGGTGTAGATTGTGGACTTGAATGAGGAGTAATTTTTGGGGTGGGGTCATGGGGTGGTGATTGGGCTGGAGAAGAAGGTTTGGGAGATGGAACGTCGTCGAGGTTGTCAGCGATCGGAACATCTCGCGGAGGGGTCGGAATTGGATGAGATTCGGAGAGTTCGTTCTCCGAATCATAGGACTGAACAAACTTTCGGAGTCTTCTTGGTCGTTTGTGTTGTTTCTCCGTGTCAGATACAGCTGTTTTGCCCTTTCGTTTGACATTTTTCTTTGGATTTTCAAGTCTGTCAAAGGCGACTTGATGAGTTTGATCAACATCACGAATTCCGGATGGAGGTATTTGTCGATATGCAGCAATGCAGTTCACCCCATTCGGAACGCGGTCCAACATTGTGCTCGGAATGGATCCGATGAAATCAAAATCCTCCGATTTTGTAGTTGCAAACTGTGTGGTTGAGAGTGTCGGAATGACCGCCAAGACAGAATCGGTCATGATATGGAGATGATGTTGCTCAATGGCCCTTTTTACCACAACGGTCCAAAATCGAGCACAAGAAATTTCTGAGTGTCGATTTTTGTAGTTCACGCTCTCTACAAATTGGCTCCAAAGAATGGACCCGTAATCCAGGTTGATATCATGATAGAGGCCATAGAATAAAGAGTAGAAGAGCTTACTTGCACTGTCTGTGCCTGTCGTGCGTTCAGAGAAGCTCTTGAACAATATAGTGAAAAGAAAATTCCACAGAGGCGGTAGGCTCTTCTTTGTGAACTTCGATAGTTGTGTGATGTCACCTTTGTAGCCTAGTTGATAGAACAACCGTGGAAGGGTAGAAGGCGAAAGGGATTCAGGGTCAATTAGGTCGGTTTGATCAGCAAACCCTAGCAATTTCCCAAATCGAGACTTGGAAATGCGTGTCTTTATTGAACCAACCTCAAACGTAACAACATCGTCGGCCTTGTTGTAGAATGCAGAGGAGTATGCAGATGAAAGATACATGATGGGAACCTCCTCTGAAGCAGTTAGGGCTTTGCTAATCCTCGAGAATTTGAGGCATTCAATCATCGGCTGAAGAGCTTCATTATACTTCGATGAGTGAAGATCAATAATCATGTTCTGATTTTGTTTGATCTTCAACATTAGAGACGAGGAAGTATTTTCATTTGCAGAGGATGAGCCAGCCATTTGAGAGTTCTTGAATGTACGGGAGAGAAAGAGGGTTTTGAAGATGAAGAGTTCTATGCGTGAGAGATGAAGAGCGGAGAAACGTGAAGAATGAGCCAAATACCTTTTAAATATCCTTTGAGGAGATTTGAAAAAGGAAACCCCGCTTCAGCCGATTACGTTTCCCAAGAATCACGCCGTATCATTATGAGTAACCCCAAAAAGTCGCATTGCAGGCGCGTGAATAGCGACAAAGTAGCTCCTGCTCAGATGACGCTGAACCGTTTTTTTTTTTTTTTTTTTTTTTTTTTTTTTTTTTTTTTTTTTTTTTTTTTTTTTTTTTTTTTTTTTTTTTTTTTTTTTTTTTTTTTTTTTTTTTTTTTTTTTTTTTTTTTTTTTTTTTTTTTTTTTTTGAAGAACTGATAAATAAAAATTGCCAGTTCATCGATAGAATCCTTAGGAAAAGAAAATCAACCAGAGTTAAAAAAAAAAAAAAAAACAAATAATGATTTTCGTGCAAGAGTGTGTCAAAGAAAAAGAAGAAAATCAAGGATTATTTGGTTGTCTGTGATGTCAAAATGACATAAAGCTGATTGATCCCGGGCAAAGATCTCTTCCTTCGAAATCAGGAGAGATTCAGAAGTGGTCATGTGGTGTCCCGTTGAATGACGATCAATTGATTGATAAGAATCATTGAAAGGTTTCTTTTGAGATATGAAGTTAATGGGTTGGGTTGAACTGTCTTTCGGATTCCGAAAACGTGAGAAATGCTCGGAATCGGAAGACAGTACTTGTCTGACCAGGGTGGTCATGAAAACAAGTAATGGTTAGGATGATTTTGTCTGACTTGGGAAAGGCTAGGAAATCTCAAAAAAAAAAAAAAAACTGGATCTTATTGGATAGAAATTACTTGGTTTGAGTAGATTTCATAAAGACCACGCAAAAGTGAAAGATAGAGATTCCCTTTTTAAGTTTTCGTCAATTCCTTAGTGGGTTCAGATTTTTGGGTTTCAGTCGGAATGATGGTAAAAACAATTCCGAAATCATAAACACAGAATTTGTGTAACCATCAGTATTCAGTGGTAATGCGGAATACCTTCATAAGGGTTACAGTTATATGGGAGGGTAATTAATATGGAGAAATAATAGAAAGGGCAAGAGAGGTTGATGAGTCTCACAGCGCCTCATGGTAAAAATGAGTTGCGATCTTTGACTAGAATTTCCGAAATCATATATTGAAATTGGTTAAGATTTCAATAATCATGGATATTCGTTTTTGGTACTTAGAAAATAGGATAAGAAGAAACCCATCAATTCAAAATAGTTACAAACCAAATATTCTCGCTGAAGAATGCTGACAAGGACTTGGCCATCATGAGAAAACATTTAATGCTTGGCTAAAAAGAAGGAAAACGTCCAATCTGTTGCTTATCAGCCGTCTTTGCCTTTATGACGCATACTAATGACATCAAGTGCATCATTACTTCATAAAGTCATTAATTATTCACAACTAGCAACTCAACCGGTGTCAAATCTGCCTATAAAAGGAAGTAGTGTTAGTAGAAAACACGCACATTCCAAAAAGAGAAATTACCATCAAAAGAGATATTTCATGGCGCTTCGTCCCTACAGACGTCATGACAAAGTTGAGGTGAAGATGCAAGAAGGCGAGTACTCAGGTGGCATCTATGGCGGGATTGTCACGAGAGTTTGGAATCACCAATATGAGGTGAGGATGACAACTCTCAACAATGGCGAGGTTGGTGGACCACTGACCGTCCAAACAAGCCATCCCTTTCTGCAGCCTGTCCCACCAAGAATTTTGGTGGAGTATAAACAGTTTGACCTCGTTGAGGTCTGGCACAGGAGGGGGTGGTGGCCGGCGGTGATCATGCGGACCACTCCCCACAACCAGTTCCATGTGGGACTGGCTGATGGAAGTCGGCTTTTTGTCGACGAGAGTGAGCTGCGCCTCTACCAAGCTTTCCATCCCGGTGATCCCCCCATGTGGCATTATTACAAGTTATAGGTTGAGGTTGTTTGTATTTTGCCTTTTGATTTAACAACCGTTGTTCCTATAGCTTAAATAAAAGTTATTTTCTTTGTGTTTTCTGATTGCTGATTGACTTCTTTATCTGCATTCTCATGGATACGGACCAAAAAATTAAAATAACAGACGATAAAATAAAAAATAAAAAAATGTGATGATATAAAAATGTTTTTGATATTTTTGAAGTAAATATAAAACCAAACAAAAGAAATGAGATAAAACTGTTTTTGATATTTTTAAAAGAGGATAAAATAAAACAAAACAAAAACAAAAAAAATAAATAGAATAAAACAACAAACAAAACAAAAAAATAAAACAAAAGAAATAATAAAATAAAATTAAAAAAAATTAAAAACAAAGTGTCAGAAAGGATACATGCATTCCGAATCATTGTTTTCCAAATTCCGATTCCGAGACATTCCGAAATTCGGAACCAATCGGAATTTTAGTTAGAAATCGGAACGGATTCAGCTTCCATCATTCCGAGACCATGAAGAATTCTGTTGAATGCTGGTTCAGGGAGGGCCTTCGTGAAGATGTCTGCGAGTTGATCATTTGAGCGAACGAAATGAACTTCGATGTTTCCGTCTTCAACATGATCTTTGATAAAGTGATATCTGAGTGCAATGTGTTTAGTCTTCGAGTGTTGCACTGGATTGTGACAGATCCGAATAGCACTTTCGGAATCACAGTAAAGAGGAATACGTTTCATATTAACTCCATAATCTCTCAGTTGATTTTGAATCCAGATTATCTGAGAGGTACATGAAGCAGCAGCAATGTATTCAGCTTCAGCTGTTGAGAGGGACACGCAAGTTTGTTTCCTTGATTGCCAGCTTACGAGTTTGCCATCAAGAAGTTGACATCCTCCTGAAGTGCTTTTGCGATCTAATCCACAACCACCAAGATCAGCATCGGAAAATGCTTGAACAAAGAAACCAGATCCTGAAGGATACCATAGTCCAAGAGAGGTTGATCTTTTGAGATATCGGAATATATTCTTCACAGCATTGTGGTGTGGCTCTCTAGGATTTGCCTGAAATCTTGCGCAGTAACAAACCGCAAACATAATGTCAGGTCTGCTTGAAGTGAGATAGAGAAGTGAGCCTATCATTTGACGATAAAGAGTGATATCTGCTGCAGGTTTGTCTAGTGAAGGAGTGAGTTTTGTTCCGAAAGCCATCGGAACTTTGACTTTAGAATCTCCCTTCATTCCGAATTTCTCTAAGAGAGACTTGGTATAAGCTTCCTGATTGATGAATATGCCTTCTGAGCTTTGTTTGATGTTGAGACCTAGAAAGAAATTGATTTTGCCCATAGAGCTCATTTCAAATTTTGTCTCCATCAGTTTTCGGAATTCAGCTGTTAGGCTTGGATGAGTAGATCCGAAAATTATGTCATCAACATAAATTTGAACAATCATCAGGTGACCTCCTTCCTTTTTGCGAAAGAAAGTTGGGTCGACGGATCCTTGCTTGAATTTGGATTGCTTAAGGAACCTGGTTAAAGTTTCATACCAAGCTCTTGGAGCTTGTTTCAGACCGTAAACAGCTTTGTCTAAAACGTAGCAATGATCAGGATGTTTACTGCTCACAAAGCCTGGTGGTTGTTCAACATAGACTGTCTCTTCTAATTCTCCATTCAGAAAAGCGCACTTGACATCCATCTGATAGACCTCGAACCCTTTATGTGCTGCATAAGCAAGAAAAATCCGAACGGATTCAAGTCTGGCTACAGGTGCAAAAGTTTCTTCATAATCAATTCCTTCTTCCTGACAGTACCCTTTGACAACCAGTCTTGCTTTGTTTCGTATGACATTCCCTTCTTTGTCCAACTTGTTTCGAAAGACCCATTTCATTCCGAGAACGGATGCGTTTTTCGGTGTCGGAACCAATCGCCACACCCTGTTACGTTCAAATTCGTTTAACTCATCTTGCATTGCTTGAACCCAGTCAGCATGATCAAGTGCTATTTTAACTGTTTTAGGTTCAACCTTGGAGATAAACGAATGAAACATGCAAAACTCCACTTTGGAAAATAATGCGGCTTGCTTTTCTTTAGCTTGAGCTCGAGTAAGAATACCAGCAGAAGTCGTTCCGATGATTTGAGATTTTGGATGATCTCTTGTCCATTTTATCATTGGAGGATAATTTGGATCATATTCAGGATTAATTTCTGAAATGATTTCTTCTGCTTCCGAATGTACCTCTGACTGTGTGTCAAGGTCATTATTTTCAAGGTCATTCTCCCCCTGGAAGGTTGCATCGTTTTTATCATCAGAATGATCTTGTTCAACTGGAAGAGTGGTTGATTCGGACTCAAGAGTCATATGCTCCCCTTGAATAGTTGATGAACTCTCCCCCTGGATTGGTGCATCTGCAATAGGAGTTGGACTCTCCCCCTGGATTGGTGCATCAGTAATGGGAGTTGGAGCATTGTTTAGAATCGGAACATCAGAGGAATGTTCTTGTGGAGATTCGTTTTCACTAATTGTATTTTCTATAAGCTTCAACAATTCATCGCCTTGGTTATCTCGTGCATTTGCTTCTGATGTTTTTGCAGTTTCTTGATCATCGAACAAATTTGAGAATTCCTCATATAAATCCAGAAGAGGAATTGTAGACGTATTGGATTCAGGAAAGATTTCTTCAGACTTGATACTAGCGTGCTTTGCTCTGGAATTGTATCTATCATCAAAGGTGATGTAGTATGTTTCTTCAATCTTTCGAGATCGTTTGTTCAGAACACGATAGGCTTTTGAGGTAAGAGAGTAGCCCAGAAAAATGCCTTCATCAGCTTTTTCGTCCCATTTAACTCGTTTTTCTTTCGAGTTGAAAATGAAGCACTTGGATCCAAAAACATGAAAGAACTTCACATTCGGTTTTCTCTTGTTGAGGATCTCATAGGGAGTGAGATTGAATCGTTTCGTAATGTTCGATCGGTTCTGAGTGTAACAAGCAGTTGCGATGGCGTCGGCCCAGAAATATAAAGGAAGTTTTGCGAAAGAGAGCATGGTTCGAGCAGCTTCACACAAAGAACGATTCCGTCTTTCTACAACTCCATTTTGTTGAGGAGTGTAAGGGGCAGAGAAGTTATGCGTGATTCCTTTATTGACGAGAAAATCATCTAGAACTTTATTTTTGAATTCTGTCCCATTATCACTTCGTATCATACGAACTTGTTTTCGGAGAAGGATTTCGATCTGCTTGATAAAGTTGATCATGTTGATGGCCGCTTCAGATTTTTGCTTGAGGAAGAACACCCATGTGAAACGAGAGAAGTCATCCACCACAACCAGAATGTATTTGTTATGAGCGACGCTTTCGATGGCAGATGGACCACAAAGATCAATATGTAAGAGTTCCAGAGGTTCGATGATCTTTGTGTTGATGATTGTAGAGTGGCTCTTCCGACTTTGTTTTCCTAGCTCGCATGCGTCACAGAGTCGGTCTTTGTCGTACTTGAGTAGCGGTAATCCACGCACAAGATCACCAAGTACCAGTTTATTAATATCACGAAAGTTCATGTGAGACAACCGCCTGTGCCAGAGCCAACTATCATCGTTCGTAGCTTTAGTGAGTAGGCAAATAGCAGGTTTTCCTTGAATAGGTCTCATATCCAAGGGAAACAGTTCTCCTTTTCTCTTTGACTTCAGTATAATCTTTTTGGATTCTTTCTCAATCAGTTCGGAACCTTCTTCATCAAATGAGACTTTAAGACCAGTTCCGACAACCAGTTGTGAGACACTGATCAAGTTGTGCTGAAGTCCTTCCACATATGCCACTTTGCGTATCGAAATTTCACCATTTGTGATCATGCCATAGCCTTTGATGTTGCCTGTTGCATTGTTCCCATAACTGACTTTTCCTCCATTTGTCAGTGAGCGATATTCTCTTAATTCCTCCTTCCTTCCAGTCATATGACGTGAACAGCCGCTGTCAATGTACCATTCTGGATCATACTGTTCGTCACGTAGAACCTGCACAAGTTAGAGAGATTTAGGAACCCAAACCAGTGTGGGCCCTTGTGAGAATTTTCTTGCGATAGGAAAAGTGCATGATTTTTCAACCCAAAAAGATTTTCTCACAGATGGTACATTTTTCTTATTTTCAATTCGGAACACTTTTATTTTTGTGGGTTGCCATGGTTGTTTAGCAAAACGAGATTTCTTATGAGTAACAGTGTTCGTGACTTGATAATAATGAGTTTTCTGAGTGTGAGAGCTAGAAAAAGAATTTTGATTTTTAACCGATTGAAGAGAGGGTTTTGTTTTGGAAGCAACAGTAGGATGAATCTTGTGGATTTTAAGATCCTGAGTGGTTTCAGGATAGAGTTTTCCCTTCCCTTTTGAATCCATTGAACTGGGAACACGTGTAGGAGTCTTTGTTGTTGTTGTTGAGACAGATGGTTTAGGTACTGGTTTTGGTTTTGGAGTGGGCTCAACTTTCCGACTAGGAATTGGGTTGGCTTTCTGGGTTGGGTTTGAGTTATTTTTGTTTCTCCAGAACTGTTTTCTCTCTTTCAGATTCTTTTTATACCTGGCATTCATTTGTTTCCTTTTGGCAATCAGCTCTTCAGGAGACTTATGAACACAGGATGTTGAGCCGTGATTGGAGTCAGATTTGAGAGTATTCGTTTTAGAGTTCGGAGAAATATGTTTCAAGTTCTTTGCACTCCATGAGCCATTTTGAGAAACAGGATTTTTACAGTTCAATGAGCCAGAAATATAATTGCCACGAGACTTCCACGAGGTCATTTCGGAAAGACCTTTAGTCTCATCTGAGTTATCAATTGGTTCCGACCAAAAGAAAGAATCACAAACATCGGAATTATCGTTATCGACAAGGACTTTGAGTTCAGTTACATCTTTTGTATTTAGGCCAGGTTTGACAAAAACTTGATTTGGTACAGTTTGAATTTTTGGAAAAACAGTAGCTTGTTCGGTTAAAGTGTGTGATTTTTCACTTTCAACAATTCTCGCAAAAGTAACCGAATTTTCAGAAATGAGATTTTTCTTAATTTCAGTAGAGTTTGACACGAATTCCGAACAATCAATTTCATCCTCAACAGATATTTCACTCATATCGCTTTCATCAAAGTCAGAAATATTCTCATTAATAAGAATATTATCGGAATTTAGTTTAGAGCATAGTGAATGAAAATTCTTTAGAGTTGCTGTTTTAATTTCCTCGTGATCATTTTCTGAAAAATATTCTTTGACCATACTTTTATGTTCTTTGGACTGTATATAGCTTTCAATTTTATCAAGTCCAATTCGATAAGCTTCCGAAACCTCATCAGATGAAACAATGGTTTCACACCTATGACATTCTGCATCGATTTCATCCTCTTTCAACTCAAGAAAGGGTAAAATCATTTTGTGTAAACCCCTGCCTATGTCACAATCAAGATGTAATTGAGTAATATTATTGTAAAGACGTTTAGCAATTAAACAAAAAATGTTTCTCTGTTTGACAAGAACTAAATTATCTTGTTTGACATAAATAATATCATCTCGTGCTTTAACTAACTCACTGTCCAACGCCTCGATTCTCATACGTCTCTCCTCATTCTTATTCGATATCCTGCTCAATTGATCATTTAGGTTAGAATTACTTAGACGTGTTCTTTTTAAGCTATCACTCAAACTGGAAACGGTAAATCTAAGATCATCTAATTCTGCATCATAATTAGAAGAGCAAATATTTAAAGATTTAAGGATAGAGCGTACCTTTTTGACCACAGCCTCACATTCTTCAACTTGTTCATATACAGGTTTTGCAGCAAAGCAGTTTGCTGAGGCAGGACATCCATCGGTTGAATAACCTTTGCTTTCGGAATGGTCAGCTTTCACCATCAGACATCGACCATGTGTCGGATTCCTTACCTCCTCATCTTCCGAATCCGTTGACCAGATTTCAACGGCGCCAAATTCGCTGTCTTCTTTCACCACGAAAGCTGCCTTGGTAGATGAAGCATCGTTCTTTTTCAGCTCTGCAATCTTCTTTGCATAATAAGCTTCATCTTTCACCTGCTCCTTCTTCTCAGCTTGTTTTCGGAGCAAACAGTCTTTCACAAAGTGATTTTTGCCGTTACAGTAATGACAATCGTATCCTGAGTCACCTGCTAGTTTCTTCTCTTCATCATTCTTCTTTTTCTGACTTTCTTCCACAGTCTTTTCAGCATGGAAACCTCCTTGTCGATTCCGGTTTTTGAATTTGGAGAAGTTTTTCTTGAAGAACTTCTTGGGATTTGATACCATCAAAGCTTTGTCTTCTCTGGTCAAATCGTCATCGGAAAAGTCAGATTCGGAATCAATTTCGGCCGTTTTCTTTCCAGCAGCGACCAGTGCAAGGGAGCCAAGACTGGTAGTTGCTTTGGCTTCCGAAATGATTTCCTTTTCATGGGATTTCAGAATTCCCACAACCTTAGCCAAAGTGTAAGTTTTGAACTGTTCATGGGCTTTTATTGTTGAAACAATAGCCTTCCATTCAGAACGAAGACCATCAAGAAAGGTGACCTTTTGCTCAATGACAGTTCGAGCCAGATTGTATTTTAATAATCGACTTAGAAGATGATTATATCGATTAAAGGTCTGGGTCAGAGTTTCTTCCGAACCTTGTACAAAGGATCCGAAATCGGAAAGAAGAGTGGTCTGAATAGAGTGCTCAAGATCAGCATCTCCAGAATATAATTCTTTAAGACGATCCCAGATCTCTTTAGCTGTTTGGCATGAACTAACTAGACGAAGAGTATCTGCTTGAAGAGCAAACCTGATAATTCTAAATGCTTTAATATTGCACATCAGTTTATCTTTTTCGTCTTGAGGAATGTTTGTGTGAGAGACAAGCAAGTTGTTGTACTCTTTTAGGGTTTTGATAGCCCTTCTTGTGGCTGCATGGACATGAGTTTCTTCTGTAATTGCTTGCCAGATTGTTGCACCATGTTCTTCAATTCCAAGAACATAATCTTCAAAGTGTAACGCCCAGACTTCATACTCTTGAGTGAATAGAATTGGAGTCCTGGTAGTGGATCCAATACTGCTTGAAAGATTAAAAGACTGAGTATGTGAGTCGTCAAAAGCCATTGATACGTGTTTACTAGTAAGAATCAGAAGTGTAAGTTCGAATCAAAAGAAGAATCGATCGTGAGAGATCAAATTTTGATAATCAAAATCGATTGAAACGATGAGAAAAATCAAAACAGATCCGTTAATAACACTAACTCCCGCTCTGATACCAATTGTTGAAACGTAAGAGTTGGATCGTGATTCAAAGATGCGGATTAATGTAAATAAACAATATCAAAAGCAGACGATATGAAGAACTGATGTTGAATGATTAACAATGCAGCTCAAGAACAATTCAATGAGAACTATTCTGTATGAGCGCCGTAAAGAGATTACCAAAGTTAACCCTAACAGGGTCACGACGAAGCTATATAAACAAAAACTAATTATGGAATGACAGACCCATTCCATAACCGATAGCTAAAGATTAGGCTACAAATCAGGCAACAGATCCGATTAGCATATTTGACTCAATCTTCATTAATGACTCAACAAAGACAAACTCGCAGACAGAAGCGAAAGGTGTTTCTTCATTGGTTATCCCAAACAGTCCTTTGGATATCTATTCTACAGACCGAGCGAGGACGTGGTCTTTGTAGCTAGACGAGCAGTCTTTCGAGAGAGAGAGCTCGTATTCAAAGAGGACAGTGGGAGCACCATTGATCTGGAAGAAATTCAAGAGTCATCAGATGACGCAACCTTAGGAGAAACTAGCAACCAACATGAGGAAGAAGTTCCTGTTGGTCCGACAGATGTATCCTTACCTCTTAGGCGTTCTGGTAGGGTTAGCATGCCACCCGAGTTTTATGGGTTCCATATAACTTCGGATGGGGACACTTTTGTCAGTGATAGGACACTGATAAATTTGGATGAACCAGCTAACTACCAGGAAGCAGTGGCGGGCCCTGAGTCTGCCAAGTGGAAAGAGGCCATGGATAGCGAGATCAAGTCCATGTATGACAATCAAGTTTGGAACTTGGTTGACAATGTACCGGGTCGAAAGACAGTCGGGTGCAAATGGATCTTCAAGAAGAAGACAGACATGGACGGAAAGGTACACACTTTCAAGGCAAGACTGGTTGCGAAGGGTTTTACTCAAACCCCAGGGGTTGATTATGACGAGACCTTCTCACCAGTAGCTAAGATAAAGTCTATTAGGATTATGCTGGCCATAGCTGCATTTCATGACTATGAAATTTGGCAGATGGACGTCAAAACCGCTTTCCTTAATGGGAAGCTGACTGAGGATGTTTACATGAATCAGCCAGAGGGTTTTGTCGATGCAAAGTATCCTAATAAGGTGTGTAAGCTTGAGAGATCAATCTACGGATTGAAGCAAGCTTCTCGCAGCTGGAATCTTTGTTTCCATGAGAAAGTCAAAGAGTTTGGCTTCTCTAGGAGCGAGGATGAGTCCTGCGTATATGTCAAGGCTAGTGGGAGTATAATCACCTTTCTGGTGCTGTATGTCGATGACATACTGCTCATGGGAAACGATATTCCAACCTTGCAAGATGTTAAGGCTTGGCTTGGGAAATGTTTCGCCATGAAGGACCTAGGAGAGGCTGCCTATATTCTTGGGATTAGAATATTGAGAGATAGGAAGAAGAGACTGATTGGACTCAGTCAGGGTACATACTTGGATAAGGTACTAAAGAGGTTTAGTATGGAAAATTCCAAGAAGGGAGAGCTGCCTATCCAAAGTAATGCAAAATTGAGTAAGACTCAAAGTCCGAGTACAGACGAGGAAATAGCTGAGATGAGTCGAGTACCATACGCTTCAGCTGTGGGATCGATCATGTACGCTATGACGTGTACTCGCCCTGACGTGGCTTTTGCCTTGAGCATGGTCAGTCGGTACCAGGGTAACCCTGGAAGGGCGCATTGGATAGCTGTGAAAAATATACTCAAGTATCTGCGAAGGACCAAGAACATGGTGTTAGTCCTCGGTGGCAGTGATACCTTGAGAGTTGAAGGATATACAGATGCCAGCTTTCAGACAGATAGAGACAGTGGTCGGTCTCAGTCGGGCTGGGTATTCCTTTTGAACGGTGGAGCAGTTACTTGGAAAAGTTCCAAGCAAGAAACAGTGGCTGATTCTACGTGCGAATCAGAGTACATAGCAGCAAGTGAAGCGTCAAAGGAAGCAGCTTGGCTGAAGAACTTTATCGGTGACCTTGGAGTAGTCCCGAGTATTCAGGAGCCCTTGGAACTGTTCTGCGATAATGAAGGTGCGGTCGCCTTGACAAAGGAACCGCGAGATCATGGAAAGTCCAGACATATCGACAGAAAGTACCACTACATCAGGCATAGGGTAGAAGAAGGTCACCTCATTGTAAAGAGGGTATCATCGGAAGATAATCCTGCAGATCCCTTGACAAAGGCTCTGAGTAGGATTAAGCATAATCAGCATGCTAGGAGCATTGGATTAAGAGATGATATAAGTTTTAGTAATTAGATAGGTTCGAAACTTGTAACAATGTATTGTATTGACTCTTGTGATTTAATAATAGAGATTTATTATGGTTTACTACTCTTGTCAGTACTTTATCATTGTGTTTCATTTTGCATGTTTTACTTCCTGAATAATTGGATTATTCAAATATCCACAGTCGATTACACTTTAAGGGAGTAAGTGTGAAGTAAGACTGTCATGAATTGGTAATAGATTGTCTAAGGAGTTAGACATTGCAATTGGATTGCTGCACCATTCGTGAGTACTTGGAAATGGAGATTTGAGTATTGGATAAACTCGCGCTCAATGGATTGCTTCATGGATTACATCACGAGCAATATTGAGACGATAATATCTTTTGATCTTTAAGCTAAGACATATGAGTTATGATTTACTAGACGGTTATTCATTGATAATATGAAAACGCATCGGTAACTCGGTGTTATAAAACGTATTATTGTGAATGATTTGTCTGGTAAAAGACATAAGTATATGAGTCGAAGTTTATTCGTCCCTTGACCCTAACGGGAAACAGATATCTGTAGGCCTCTCGATGATTTTGAAGTTGACTAAAATGGTTGGCCAACCGGGACTAAATTGGTAGTCTAAGAGTCATATGCAAATCGGAAATCGAGGAACAGTGAATCAGACCAGATTGATTTTATCCATGTCTTGAGTCTGAAAAATATCTTGTTGGACGGAGGATCATCTGATCACTTATCTATGGACAGGACTGATTAGATCAAAGTTCGGCACTGGTTTCTAGGAAGCTACAAGTGCTGGTTAATTAGAGGTTAAATCCGTAATTATAGTCATAGACTTATCCAAGTGGGAGACTGTTGGATTAGGTGTCTAAGCCATGACTAATAATTAGTATTTACCTAATTAATAGAAGCACAGTCCATTTGGGTTGCCCTCATGGCTGGAGGTTTGGTAGAAAATTCGGTAGAGAGAAAGGATGATTTATTATGGGATTAATAAATCAACAGGAATTAAATATATGGTTTATTAATATATTAAAGTGATAATATATTAATTAGAAACTATATTAATTAATTAGGAATTAATCCAGAATTAATTGGATTTAATTGGGGGATTAATTGATTAATTAAAGGTGCAGGGACTGAAACTGTAATTATTCAATAGTTGAGTAAGTGGCAGTGTGTCAGTGACTAGTTGGATTTCGAAATTATATATATGGATATATATATTTCGAAATTAATATATATATATAAAGGATAATTAGGGTTTTGAATATAAGATAAAAGGTTTATCTTATTTGAATTCAAATAGGTTTATCCTTAAGGCTTATCAACTGGTTATCCTGCAACTATAAATAGGGCTCCCTGGAACCCTAATTCCTGCGCCACTTTTGACACAAGAACTCTCAAGAATTTCGTGATCCTCTCTCCTCTAGCTTGGGTGTGATTTCCATTTGAGGCAGGATAATTTTGCTGCTCAGCTTCAAGAAATAAAGGTTGGTTTTTCTGTTTTGATCTTTAGTTTCTTTTTCTGGCCTCTAGGTTTTTGTTATATGTTCAATTAGAAGAAAACATAGATCCTTATAGGTTGCATGTGAACTTAGGTTTTTAGTTCATGGTTTGCAGAAAACCTTTCAGTGGTATCAGAGCCAGTTTTGTTTTCTTGTTGAATTGCTATAACTGTTTTAGGGTTTAAAGCCTATAAACCCTAATATATGTGAAAATCGATTTATAGGATTAGGGTTTTGGAAACCCTAATCCCCCCCCTTGCTAAATTGCGAAATCTGGAATTAGGGTTTTAGAAGGTTTTCTATTTTTGGTAACTTTATTTGTTAATTAAATGGATAACCTTAAATCCCATTAGTTGATTTCGAAAATTAAGGGTTTAAGGATAGGTTTTAATTAATTTAATTAATTTGGATAAACCTATCTTCGTTTGAATTAATTTAATTAATTGTTAATTAAAGGATAATTCAAAAGGATTTAATTAATTTTAAAATTGGCGAAATTAATGGAATAAATCCAGAAAAATATTTTAAAATGTTTAAAATATTTAGATTTAATTAATTTAATTAATTGGTAATTAAAATGATTAAATCGAAATTTAAGGTTTAATTTAATTTAAAATTTAATTGTTAAATTTGGTAAAATTAAAAGATAAACCTTGAATATTTTAAAGGGTTTTTAAAATACATCTTATATATGTTATTAAAAGTTAATACTATATATATATAAGATAAAATTGGTCAGTCAAATCAATAGTAGGCCTCATTCACGAAGCTGGTCTATAAAGTGGGTATAAGGAGACTGCCTATAAAATGGTAGTCTAATGGGTGAACACTCTCACCCACCGCTCGCCTGATCAGTGGAGGGTCGTTATCCGAACAGTTTTGACAAGGACCACTTAATCATTAAAAGTATAATGATCAAAGTACTAGAACCTTACACAAAAATCCCAATCTAGTTACTTTAGGAAAATGTGAATTTGATGCTACCCCATGAAATTGCACATTGCACTTTATGAAACGTTGGTGGAGCGTGTGTGGTTTACCGGCACACCAATGGGGGTTCATAAAGAGTGGCAATGGGTGTCTCGGGTGTTATCATTGTTGATGGAGCGTGTGTGGTTTACCGGCACATCAATTTTGAGATGATAATGGACCCCGAGAGTACCAAGCTAATTTGCATGGTTATTCACACCCGGTTTGTGATCCTCGGCATCCCAGTCACAAACGGTGGGGCATATCCGAGATTAAACATGCTATTGAACAGTTCAATAAATCTCATAAGAAACTAGGAATTCTATTTATAATAAGATTATTTTTTCCGCGGTGGAATCGGCTGAATCGTCATTCGCCCACCTTTATAAAATTTGCTTATAGATTACGGCATCCCTCTTCTATGTTGCAAATTGTTATAGTTGGATCCTAGCCTTATTTTATATTGGGTTATTATAAGGACCGACAAGTATCTAATTAAACTTACCTTCTTTTATAGATGTCTTCTGCTGATCAATCCGCTCCCCAATCAAACTCCAGTGTTCCCTCAATCCTCTCACTATGTTCCAAGGTTCAATTGAACGGGACAAACTATAATGACTGGATTAGAAACATCAAGATGGCTCTGAGGTATGAGAACAAAGAGTATGTTCTCGAGACCGAGCTTGTCGATGTCGACACCGAAACTGCTACTCCCGAGGAAATTGCCTCGTACCAAAAACATACTGATGATGCAACCAAAGTGGCCTGCATCATGATCGCCACAATGAACCCCGAATTGCAGAGAATATACGAAGACTACTGGCCCTATGAGATGCACAAGGAGCTTGCGGAAAAGTTCCGCAAGCAAGAGCGCATCGAGAGGTGCGAGGTAGTCAAGGACTTCACGAACAGCAAACCCAAAGATGGAGAGTCCATCTGCACTCATGTGCAAAGAATGTAAGGTTACGTGGAGCGGCTTAGAAAGCTTGTGATGCCTGTACCGGAGCAGTTGGCCGTTGACATAGTGCTTAACTCGCTGCCGAGTTCTTATGACCAGTTCAGACTGGCTTATCATTTGAACAACAATCAGGCTAATATGACTGAGTTGCATCGCATGCTTCGAGTAGCTGAGGACGGGATGAAGGGTAAAAGTGTACCCTCGGTTAATCAGCCCGTTCTAGCCATTGGAAGTGGCAAAGGAAAGAAAAGGAAGGGCCCTCCTAAGCAAAATTGGAGGGAAAAGGTTCAGGCCGGGTCATCCAGTAATGGCTCGAGAACCAAGACTTCCCAAATTCCTTGTGTGGCCAACCCCGATGAAGCAAACTGTTTCTACTGCAAAGAAAAGGGTCATTGGAAGAGAAGCTGCCCCAAATACTTGCAGGATGTCAAGGATGGGAAAGTAAAGCCATCGACAGCAGGTATATACACTATCTTTAAAAACTCACCATCTTCTAATTCTTGGGTCCTTGATACAGGATGTGGTTTTCACATTTGTTCTGATATGCAGGGCCTAAAGGAAAGCAGGGAGGTGGAGCACGGTAGACTGAACTTGATCATGGGCAATAGGAGATCGTCCCCTGTTACCAAGATTGGAGTTTATAGTTTAGTGCTTAGTAGTGAAGTTTGTATAGATTTATTAGATTGTTGCTATTCGCCAGAAATGGCAAGAAATATTATTTCATTTCACGCATTATTCAGACAAGGATTTCATTTTTCATTTGATAATAATATTGGATCTATTTCTGTTTTCAAAAATGATATTTTGATTTTTACTGCTTATCCTTGTGATGGTGTGTATGAAACTGTGAAATGTGTTGACAATCTAGGACAAAGTGTAAATTATATTGATTCTACTAGTGATGTGGAAAAGGCATGTCTGTGGCATAGTCGGCTCGGGCACATCAGCAAGAAACGCATCGCCCAACTCCAAAAGGATGGAGTGTTGGAATCATTCGACCTCAAGTCGGATGATGTATGCGAATCTTGTCTGTTGGGCAAGATGACTAAATCACCTTTCAAAGGGTCTTTTGAAAGAGGTGAGGGTCTATTGGACATTATTCACACGGATGTGTGTGGTCCATTCAGATCAACCACAAAGGATGGCACGCGGTTCTACGTGACTTTTACCGACGATTTTAGTAGATACGGTTACATCTACTTGATCAAGCACAAGTCGGACACCTTTGAAAAGTTCAAAGAGTTTAAGAACGAAGTAGAAAATCAATTAGGCAGGAAGATAAAGATGCTCAGATCCGACAGAGGCGGAGAGTATCTAAGTATCGAGTTCCTAGACTATCTAAAGGAATGCGGAATAGTTTCGCAGTTGACACCTCCCAGGACACCACAGTTGAACGGTGTTGCAGAGAGGCGAAACCGAACCCTGTTGGACATGGTTCGTTCCATGATGAGTCGAGCTTCACTTCCCATTCACTTCTGGGGGTATGCCTTAGAGACTGCCGCCCATATCCTCAACCTTGTCCCAACTAAAAAGGTTGCTAAAACACCTCATGAAATGTGGACGGGGAAAGTTCCCTCGTTGGCACATATCAAAGTCTGGGGTTGTGAGGCTTTCGTTAGACGAGAGACTCAAGACAAACTCGCAGACAGAAGCGAAAGGTGTTTCTTCATTGGTTATCCCAAACAGTCCTTTGGATATCTATTCTACAGACCGAGCGAGGACGTGGTCTTTGTAGCTAGACGAGCAGTCTTTCGAGAGAGAGAGCTCGTATTCAAAGAGGACAGTGGGAGCACCATTGATCTGGAAGAAATTCAAGAGTCATCAGATGACGCAACCTTAGGAGAAACTAGCAACCAACATGAGGAAGAAGTTCCTGTTGGTCCGACAGATGTATCCTTACCTCTTAGGCGTTCTGGTAGGGTTAGCATGCCACCCGAGTTTTATGGGTTCCATATAACTTCGGATGGGGACACTTTTGTCAGTGATAGGACACTGATAAATTTGGATGAACCAGCTAACTACCAGGAAGCAGTGGCGGGCCCTGAGTCTGCCAAGTGGAAAGAGGCCCTGAGTCTGCCAAGTGGAAAGAGGCCATGGTTTGCTAATACAACCAGCAATACCCGAGTGGAAGTGGGAGCGAATAACTATGGACTTCATAACCAAACTACCAAAGACAACTGGTGGGTTAGACACCATTTTGGTAATCGTCAATAGGTTAACCAAATCCGCTCACTTCCTACCAATCAAGGAGACCGACAAGATGGAGAAACTTATAAGGACGTACATCAAAGAAATAGTACGATTGCATGGTGCACCAATTTCGATCATCTCAGATAGAGATAGTCGATTCACTTCACGATTTTGGCAATTATTGCAAAAAGCCTTGGGAACCAAACTTGACATGAGTACAGCGTACCATCCACAGACGGACGGGCAAAGTGAAAGAACCATTCAAACGCTGGAAGACATGTTGAGAGCTTGTGTGATAGACTTTGGTAAGGCGTGGGACACCCACTTACCGCTCATTGAATTTTCATACAACAACAGCTACCACACTAGCATCAAGGTTGCTCCATTCGAAGCTTTATATGGACGCAAGTGCAGATCCCCTCTGTGCTGGGCCGAAGTGGGTGATACTCAACTAGCCAGAGGCCAAGTACCTAACAGTACTCTCACCGGTCCGGAGATCATACGAGAGACAACGGAGAAAATCGTCAGATCCGCGAACGATTGAAAGCATCTCGTGACCGACAAAAGAGCTATGCAGATAAGCGACCCAAACCTTTGGAATTCCAGGTTGGTGACCGAGTGTTGTTGAAGGTCTCGCCATGGAAAGGAATGATACGCTTAGGAAAGCGTGGGAAGCTGAACCCCAGATACATTGGGCCCTTCGAGATCCTTGTTAGGATCGGCCCAGTAGCCTACAAACTTCAACTACCACAGGAGCTCAGCAATGTCCATCCCACCTTTCACGTATCCAACTTAAAGAAATGCCTATCTGATGAGACTCTTGTCATTCCACTCGACGAGATCGAGGTGAACGAGAATCTCCATTTCGTGGAAGAACCCGTAGAGATCATGGACAGAGAGATCAAGAGAACGAAACAGAGCCGCATACCGATAGTTAAGGTCCGTTGGAGTGCCAAGCGTGGACCTGAATTTACTTGGGAGCGTGAAGACTAGATGAAGCAGAAGTACCCACATCTCTTCCCAAACCCTTGAGGATCCACTCAAGAGTTAAATTTCGGGACGAAATTCTCTCTAACGGGTAGATGATGTGACAATTGTAAATTTTGGTCAACAAAAGTCAACTGTAGTCAAACGAAGCGTACGTTAACCCATATATTGAAAAGTTATTTTCCATAACTTTTGCGATGAATTATTAATATTATAGTATTACGTATGCTAAATCAAACAATTATCGATTAAAAGTCGAAAATACGGACAGCAAACTACTGTAGTGTAAAAATTCGATAACCGTACAATTATTATTTTGAGAATAATAATATTCATAAAACTATCTACTCGTAAATACGAAACTTTCGATATATAGAACGTCGAAAACGGAGTTCGTATGTGGAAGTTACAACCATTAAATCGCTGTACACGGATAAATGTACACAGGGTTTGGACTCAAAATACAAAATGAGGTGCCTTAAACATCAAATATGAAATAACAATTCATATGATAAGTAACGTAATAATATCTAGTATTTAATTTCAAAGCTAAAAGCAATTTCCGGTAAAACGTCAAAAATCGCGAAATCGGAAGAATACTGCGCTTAAACGCGTATTTCGATATCCAACGAGTCATAATTCAATCAAAATAAATGTTTGACAATGTTTTTATACAAAATAATTATTTAGAACTTCGTTTCGTCAAAAACGCATAAATTTTCACTAAAACGTCTTACTATTTTATAAAAATCACTTATTTTTATAAAGTATATTGCTATTTTATAAAAACTAACCCACCCCACCCCCCCTACCCCCCCATCGGCTGGAGCATGGACCAAGACATCAAGACCCAATCTTTGGGTCACTATTCACAAATCTAGACACTTAAAGGCTATAGAATTTTATAATGGGAAAAATCAAGAACTAAATCTTTCAAGGTAAACTAGCCAATTCACTTACATCAAACCCACTCTCTCTTTTCTTCTCTTCTCCCTCTTGCTCTCGGCTCAAACCACCGACACCATAATCATCTTCAAGCTTCATTTCCAAGTCCATTTCACAAGTCCAAGTGGTAAGCTTCATCCATCTTTTGATTCTAAACAACATAACACAAGTTTTACACCTTTTACACACACTAACATCCATCAAAATCTATTGGATAATAGCTTGGTCCAAAGGTCTTTGAGCTCAAATCTTCATCATCTTCAAGGATCTTGAAAGCCTTCTTGGTAAGATATGATCATCTAGTTATTTAAGTTCTAAATACCTTCATTTACTCTTTTACACACATATACTCACAAAAATCCATTGGATAATAGCTTTGTCCAAGAGTTCTCCGGATCCTAGAACCAAATTCTTCAATCTTCTACCAAGAAACCTTAAGATCAACCACTCAAGGTGAGTTCATACCCCTTATTTTCATCTTTTCAAACCTTTTTGGGAGAGAATACAAGTTCTTTTACTATAAATGTTGTTTTATTCAAGTTTATATGTGTTTAGATGTTATATATGTTAATTTACACAAGTTTATAAAGTTAATATTTGTGTAAAAATGCTTTTGACATGAAATATGGATAACTCTTTGAAAGATGTTCATGATGATATATAATGTTAAGTGTAAAAGTCTCTAGATTATAAATAAAGTGTGTAAAAATGTTAGATCTTGGATAAATTTGTTATAAAGATGAACTTGACATGAAATATGGATAGATCCATATATTATAAACACTTTGACATATTAAGTGGTTTAAAAGTTACAAAACTACAAATAAAGTGTACAATAATACTAGATCTTGGATAAAAACGTTATAAAAACAAAAACTAGTAAAAACTACGTTTTTATAAATAAAAGCACTATTTTCTAGCAAAAATGGTTATAATCAAATTATTACACCATTTTTGTGAAAAATATCTCAAAAGATGATATTTATAATCATTTGAATAAGTTACTTCGTTATTATTCACAAAAATATGATTATTACGACGCAATACTAAAAATAGACTATTATTGGAATAGTTTATGAACACAAGGTTATTATGACGTTTGAACATGACAAAAATAATTATATAAAATTATATAATTATTAAACAATACTATATTATCATGGGAAAAATGATAATGGACAACAAGAGTTTTTATATACAAATCGTACGTAAACAAGTTGATTGGAATACATACATTTTTGTGAGATGAATCTTCACAGTACTTTTATAAGTACCTACTATAAGTCCTGAACTTTTATAACCAGAGTCTCGGTAAGACAGCACGATATTTGAGTATAGATCTATACGGGGCTTGACAACCCCGCACCTGAGCTGCTAGCTACAGCTTGACCAGCAGGTCTGAGGTGTCCAAATGTCTAACATTCTGACGCCTGAAGAACGTCGCAGCAGGCCAACTAGTCACAGTATGGTTATAGGGTATCTCACATGGGAAAATAATCAACTTATTATTTTTATAAATTGTTTACGTGGAAAATACATTTCTAAGGAATTTCACACTACAGTTACATATTACATTTTAGTCTTTGGGATTTAAAGACTTGGACATTTTATGAGAAAATATTGGATTTTCTTGGTTTTCAACACTATTGCTTACAAACAAAGGATATTTCTTACGCAAAATCTTATGAACTCACCAACTTAATTGTTGACACTTTTTCAACTACTTGTATTCTCAGGAAATTGTTAAGGTAAATTCAGGCGCTACAAGAAGAGACGTTACGACGTCGTTTTTGTTTATTTTTAATATCATTTCAATTGTATTTGAAACATGAAACAATTAAACTTTGTAACATTTGCAATTGGTTAATGATGGTTGTGTGCTTGGAAATCACTATTATTCAACTTTGTTATGATATTGTTCATGAAGTCATCCACCCTTGAACTATTCCGCCAATACGGTTTGGGGGTGTGACATTATATCTATATGATGTAGATCTAGGTCAAGATTGTTGGAAATATGTCCAAGGTCATCAACTGTGGTAAAATTTCTAATAATAGTAGGGTCCTATTTGGGTTACTCTCACTTCCTAATAAAAACAATCAGTAGCAGAAACAATAGAGGAACGATCAGTTTATTAATTGATTGAGAAATTAATTAATGAGAAACTGGATCAAGAATTAATTGTGAAATTAATTGTGAAATTAATTATAGAAATTAATTAAGGGATTAGAATGTAATAAATTAATAAAACAAGTCCAGGGGGTGCAGCCGCCAAAAGACTCCTAAGTTTGAAACCCTAGGAGCCCATGCACTATAAATAAAGGCCTTAGGGTACAACCCTAAGGCATCCCAACCTCCTAAGAGTGCCACCGCCTCCTAGAAACCCTCCCCCTCTCCTCTTTGTCAAAATCCACTAACCCTTCAAGGGTTTCTGGATCAATTTCTTCAGCCTAAAGAATTTCTGTCTGCTTGTTCTTCTGGTGATCTTGGGTGTGAATCATTAGAGGGATTCTGGTTTGGAGCCTTAACATCCAAAAAAAAGGTATGAATCTAATTCATCTTATTGTTGATGCAACTGTTATGAACTTATGATATTGATTATGAACATGATATGATCCTGCTAAATAATCTGCTTAGTTTTTTGGGGTTTAATCTGTTTTATCTTCCGCTGCTTGATTGAATTGTGTTAATTTGTAAAAATCCCAACAGTGGTATCAGAGCCAATGTTCTTAGGTTGCATGCACATTAGATTATTAAAACTTGAATATGGATTATTTTGCCTGCCTGAAATTTTTAATAATCATATGTTAATGCTAGAAAATCATGAAAATTGCATGTTATGAATTTTGCCTGATCTGTGTTGTTAGAAATCTGTATGTCGAAATTTTGGAGGGTTTAGGAACCCTCAAATAGGTTTTTTGCGGCCAGGGTTTTACAAACCCTCCTTGCTTTGCAAGTTTCCTAACTTGCTTAGTTTCCTTAAGTAGCTAGTTGCCTAAACTGGTTCCCTTTAATTTAAGTTGATTTATTTAATTATTAAACTGTTTTAATGGAATTAAATATGACAAACATAAATTTTAAATTGTTTAAAATTTTACCCTTAATATATTTAGAACAGTATCTATATATTATTAAAACTTAAATTAAAATAAGAACATTGGTCAAACCATGAATAGGCTCATCCACTTTAAATGTGTTTGATGGTTTGAAAGAGGATTCTTATAAATTCTAATGAGGTCAGTTTTTAAATGAAATTTATTGTCTACCCCCCTCACCGCTTGTCACGTTTTTAGATAGCGGAGTTACCGAAAGGGTTTGATAGTGCAATGTTTATCAGTTAAAAGTATTTTACTTAGAAGTATTAAAACAAAAGTGCCGTTTTAATTAAAATAAAATGTGAATCATATGCTGCCCATGAAAAATGCACATTTTCTTTATGATCTATTGACGGAGCTGTGTGATTAACCGACACGTCAATCTAGGTCATAGTTGAGAGTGATGTCGCACTCGCGATTCTTAAGCATATCTTAAGCCGGGAATCACGTGATTTTTGCATGGTGTATTCACCATCTGATCCATGATCCACGACATCCCTGTCATGGATTTGAGACGAGCATAACCGAGATTAACATACTATTGACTCTCAGTCAATGAATCTCACAGACCTAGGAATTTCATAGAGACTGAAATTGATAAATGTATATCTACCTTAATGACCATTATGTTGTGATTACAGCATTCCTCTTCACATCATAATTGAGAGATTTTGGATCATAGCCTTGTAAATAATAATTGGGTAATTGTTTAAAAGGATTAAAATTAAACTAACAAAAAATATGATTTTATAGATGTTTGAAGCAAGTGTCAATTCTCCTCCGTCTCCTCCATCAAAAATCTCTGAAAGCTTTAAGAAGTATCTGCTGGATATGGATAAGCTTGATTGTCTTAACTATCTGGACTGGCTTCGCACTTGGAATCTTGTTCTAGAGTTCGAAGGCAAGTCATATCTGAATGAGAGTCCCCTCCCGATTCTACCTAGACATTGAACCACATAGGAACTTCGCGATGAGCATGATTTCCTGATTGATGAGTCCGAGGAAGTTTGTAGCCTCATGTTGTTGACCATTGACTCAGAGATCTGTAGGGATTACGAGCTTTTGTGTCCTTACGACTTAGCACGTCTGGTTGAGGAAAGGTTCCGAGAACCAGTTGAGCAAGAACGAACTAGGATCTTCAAAGAACATGAAGGATGCAAGCTAGAAGAAGGAAATAGCGTCGATCCGCATGTTCTCGAGATTGAGGGATACATTAGCGAACTGCACAAACTTGGTCACCCTATTGACCGGGAGTTGAGCGCTAATATCATTCTTGACTCGCTGACCAGCCAGTACGATCTATTCATTCAGATGTACACAAAGGGATACCAGATAAATCTGTCATGGAGATTCATTTGATGTTGACTCTGTATGAGTCGTTCATAGAGATACATAGTTCCACTGATCCAACTACTTCGGGATTGAGTCTGGTCATGAGACATATCAAGAAACGATCCATGGCAACTGTTGGGCCAGTTCTGAGGTGTCTCAAACTGGGAATTCACAGGGTGGGATATAGTCACAGAAAGATTGGAAGATGCTCCAAAGCCAAACCGTTTGGCAACTCAGGTATATCTAAAACTCAAAAATTCTGATCCTTAATTCCTTAATACAGGATGTGTTTCTCACATTTGCGCTGTATGCAGGGACTTAGTAGGATGCAGGACACTGATGCATAGGAGTTTATTTGAATTGTAAGAGCACTGCTGCTGTTACAAGATCGGATCATGGGCCCATGCAGTTTTGATGTTTAGTTAGATATTTGATTATGTTATTAGCTAGAGTTGCACATAACATTATTTTACAAATTTTACATTGTTTGAGGATATTTATTTTGTTTTAATGAAAATAATGATGTTTTTCTTTTATAAAAGGCTTGGTTGTTTTATATCCTTACAATGTTGTGTAAATGTATTGAATTGCATTAATAGTAATAATTTGAATGTTGATACATCTAAAAGTGTATTTGATACATAATTGTGTTTGTATGATTGTTAGAATTAGTTTTGTACAAGAATTGCTTCAACCAAATATCCAAGTGAACAGGACTTTGGAATCATTTGACTTAGAGTCATATGATTAATGCAACTCTTGAATAAATTAGAACAATAATTGCATCACCCAAAAATCCAATGGACATGATTTTGGAATCATTTGACTTAGAGTCATATGATGAATGCAAAATCTTGATTAAATTAACAAAGTCATAATTCACATAGAGATGTGAAAGAAATCGAGATTATAGGGAAATATCCACATCAGTTCCAGTGAACTGCCCAGATCCACCTATGGACACAATTAGTTATACTTCATTATATTTTTCAGTCGGTTTAGCAAATATAACTTTCTTTATCAGAATAAACAGTAATCGAAAGCTTTGAATTGTTCAAAGATTTCAAAGTGAAGTATAAAATCAACAAAGTTGAAATCTGATTAAAAGAGTTCTCACGAACATCTTAGGAACTGAGAAAAATGTTTCACAATGATCGCCTCCTAAAAAAACACTATAGTGTTATAGTATGTCTTAAAAGGAGAAATCGAACATTGTTTGAAATGGTTCGATCCTCGATGTATCGGGATTCACTTCCAATTAGTTTCAAAGTATTAGATATTTAGACCACAAAAAACTTAAAACCACATCTTAGAATAAGTAGGTTGCACAGGAACCATCTGAAATATAAAGGTCTGGGGTCATGTAGTGTTCATCCGAACCTCATAACTAGCCTAAACCTAATCGGTAGTGTCGTTTCATTGGTCATCCCACAAGTGCATTGGATACTTGTTTTACAAGTCACTCGAGAACAAATGTTTGTATCTCAAATGAAGAGTCATTCTTCGGAAAGAGCTCATATCCTAAGGAACCAGTGGGAGTAAGAGCAATTCTGAAGAGATTCAAAGATTAACCAATGAAGGAACCTTTAGTCAACACTAGGACTTAAGTAGGGATCAGATTCCCGTTAAAAGAAGAACTTGACATACCCTTCCTCGTCTTCACAAGTCTAGTAGTATTAGTCACCTTCATGACGTATTATGGTCTCATATTACTTAAAGGTGATACACTGATTAGTGGTAAACACTAAGTTGGTACGGATGAGTAATCCAACTATATGGAAGCATTGATGAGCCCAGTTACTGCCAAATAGAGGATATGAAAGGGTGAGACTCAGTCTATATATTAATTGTTAGATCTTACACCTGGCCTAAAAAGCAGTGGGAGTAATTGAATCTTCAAAAGAAAACAACATAGATAGGAATGTACTCATACTCAAAGCAAAACTGATTGAGTAGGCCAATGCTCATACTCAAGAAATTGATTTTGAGAAAAGAACTCTTGTGAGGAGCTAAGAATAAATCCGTAAAGATATCATTTGCTGCAACTGTACTTTGTGAGTCATAGCAAATTGGATGATCTGAACCACTTTCCTAGAATGGAAAACATAGGGGTTGTGTGTAAGGCACGACCAAGAGGTTTTGAACATGCCAATATATATATATATATATATATATATATATATATATATATATATATATATATATATATATATATATATATATATATATATATATATATATATATATATATATATATATATATATATATATATATATATCCGAACAGGATGTACATAGCTCAAAAGATTCATCTAAAGAATCTAACAAGCACCTCGAAAGACAGTATCTTTGCAATCATACAATATTCCAAGTGTTTGGATTCTGTGAAAGCATGAAAGAGTCCTATAATTATGTCAAAGTTAGTGGAGTATTATTGAAATCTTCCTATCACAGTATATCAGTGACATACTGTTTACACAAAATTGTTATAAAGTGTAATGACTTGGCTTTAAGAAATGATTCGCTACAAGAGGACTAAAGGAGATACAATATACACACGTGGTACACGAATCTATAGAGATAGATGAAAATGTCTGAAGAGACTTAGCCAACTGTGACAATTGTAAATTTTGGTCAACAAAAGTCAACTGTAGTCAAACAAAGCATAGGATAACCCATATGTTGAAAAGCAAATTTTCCATAATTTTACGAAGTATTATTAGATATTATAATACTACGTACGCTAATTCAAAACAATTATCGAGTAAACGCTGAAAATACTTATAATAAGCTACTGTAGCGTAAAAATTCGATAATCGTACAATTATTATTTTGAGAATAATAATATTCATAAAATGATGTATTCGTAAATACGAACCTGTGGATATATAGAACGTCGAAAACGGAGTTCGTATGTGAAAGTTACAACAGTTAAACCGCTGTGAACGGATAAATGTACACAGGGTTTGGACCTAAAATACAAAATGAGGTGCCTTAAACATCAAAAATGGGATAACAAATCATATATTATGAAGCATAATACTATCTAGTATTTAATTTCATAGCTAAATATATTTTCCGGTAAAATGCTGAAAATCGCGTAATCGGAAGAATACTGCGCTTAAACGCGTATTTCATCGTCTAACGAGTTATGATTCAATCTAAATAAATGTTTAGCAATGTTTTTATACATAATATTTAATTAGAAGATCATTTCTCCAAAAACTCATAGAATTACGCTAAAACGTTTTACGATTTTATAAAAACTACTTATTTTTATATAAAAGTGTGACATTTTTATAAAACCAACCCACCCCACCCCCTACCCCCCCCCCCCCTCCATCAGCTGAATCTCTCCAAGATCACCATGATCTTTGAAGTCACTATTCATGATCTTAGGCTTTATAGTCTAGATTTGATCTCTTAATAAACAATAATAAAACTAAATCCAAGAAAATCATATAAAAAGAACCAAAGACTAGCACATATCATTTGAACACAAGAAAAACTCACAAACCCTCCTCATTCTCTCTAAATTTCGTCCACCACCACTCCACCACCACAAACCACCGCCGGCCACCACCTTCCACCACCACCGTTCTTCGTTTTCAAGTATTTTTCAAATCTTTTTGGTAAGTTAGCTTCCTTTAGTGATTTTAAACCTTATTACACCACTTTTATCTCATTTACACACACTAACATCTAAGTAAACCCGTTGGATAATAGCTTTGTCCAAGGGTCATCCGAGCTCCGAAACTTAGATCTTGTCTTCTACCGTAAATCCCGCAAGAACTATCTTGTTTCTAAGTAAAGCACGTATCAATGGTGAGTTCATACCCCTCATTTTCATCTTTTCTAAACATTTTGGGGGAGAATACAAGTTCACATGTCAAAAATAATGATTTACACAAGATTATATGTGTTTATATGCTATAAATAACGATTTACACAAGTTTATAAAACTAATAACTGTGTAAAAACGTTTTTGACATGAAATATGGTTAGATCTATGTATTATAAACATTGTGACATATCATGTTTGTGTAAAAATTACAAAACTATAAATAAAGTGTGTAAAAATACTAGATCTTTGATATAAACGTCATAAAAACGAAAACTAGTAAAAACTACGTTTTTGTGACCAGAAATACTACTTTCTAGCAAAAATGGTTATAACCAAGTTATTACACCATTTTTGTGGGAAACATCTTAAAAGATGATATTTATAATCATTTGAATAAGTTGTTTCGTTATTATTCGTAAAAATATGATTATCACGACGGTACACTAAAAAGAAACTATTATCGGAATAGTTTATGAACACAATGTTATTATGACATTTTGAACAAGACGAAATAATTATATAAAATTATATAATTATTATACATTACTATATTTTCATGGGAAAAATGATAATGGATGATTTCAAGAGTTTTCATATACAAATTTTACGTAAACAAGTTGATTGAATACATACATTTTTGTGAGATGGATCTTCACAGTACTTTTATAAGTACCTAGTATAAGTCCTGAATTTATAACCAGAGTCTCTGTAAGAGAGCGTGATATTTGAGTATAGATCTATACGGGATCGACAACCCCGCACCTGAGCTGTTAGCTACAGCTAGACCGGCAGGTCTGAGGTGTCAAATGTCTAACATTCCGACACTTGAAGAACGTCGCAGCAGGCCAACTAGTCACAGCATGGTTATATGGTATCTCACATGGGGAAATCAACTATACATTTTGTTTACGTGGAAAATATACACTTCATATAGTTTTATACTATATTACAATTTACGTTATACATTTTTAGTCTTTGGACCTTTTAAGACTACAACACGTTTATAAGAAAATATTGGATTTTCTGGGTTACGATACTCTATTTTACAAGGAAATGGATTTCTCATACAAGTTTTATGGAATTAAAACATCTTAATAAGTTACAAATATAAGTATGGTTTTACTTATACACACTAGTTTTATGGAAATTAAAACTACATTATATTAAGATATAAACATGAGTACGGATTACATATAAGTACGAGTTTTATGTTATTAAAACTACATTCTAACAAGTTACAAATATAAGTATGGTTTTACTTATACATACAAGTTTTATGGAAATTAAAACTACATTTTATCAAGATATAAATACAAGTACGGTTTACTTATACGTACGAGTTTATGGAATTAAAACTACAATTCAGCATGATACAAATAAAAGTACGATTTTACTTACGCAAAGGTTTTACGGAATTAGATCTACAATTAATACACGAATAAACATGTATTTAAATGGTTTCATACAAGAATAAGACTACGTAATACTATTTTTCAAGTATAGAAACACGTATGCATTTTCGGTCTTTGGGTTTTAAGACTACGACTCACTTATAAGAAAATATTGGATTTTCTGGTTTCAAACACTATCTCTTTAAAAGGAAAAAGGACTATAGATTTTCTCATACAAAAATCTTATGAACTCACCAACGTAACGTTGACACTCTTTCAAACTACTTGTATTCTCAGGTAACAATTAGTCCGGTCCGACTAACCTTTTGGGATGGGACGCGAAGACGTCTCTTTTACTTATTTCGATATCATACTGTAATTGGGTTGAAACAATACCGTTGAACAATGTAACTTTCCAATTATAATGTATGATGGTTTTTATCTACTTATGTTTCAATGTATGCAATGGTTGTGATACTATCTCCCGTTCCGCCCTCAGACGATTCCGCCATCGTGGTTTGGGGGTGTGACAGATTGGTATCAGAGCATTGTTTATAGTGAACTAAGTATATCAATCCATTTAAGATATACAACTATAAATACAATGGGACTAAAACTCTCCAAAACGTTTCGCACAAGTATACTTTAAAATACAATGATATTTATATAAAAGTATGTGCATACAAACAAAGATAGTATCACAATACAACAATCTAAGAACATTAGAGTTTAAGTTGAACATTATAATTAGACTTAGTATAATATGTTATCAAACCATGGGGAAACGTAGCCTGATCAACTACGTTTGACTAGTGTTTGACCGACATATAACTAAGTGTGAGCATAATGGGCAACGGAGTAATAACTCGAGAATCCTAAAACACTAGTAACCACGTCAACACTTAACATAAATACTTTGATAGTACTAGTTATTATTAAGAGACACTACTGACAATTCTAAGTCGACACAAATATCAATATTATCTCGATACCTCTTT
Source organism: Cichorium intybus (assembly GCA_023525715.1). Classification (NCBI taxonomy): domain Eukaryota; kingdom Viridiplantae; phylum Streptophyta; class Magnoliopsida; order Asterales; family Asteraceae; genus Cichorium; species Cichorium intybus. Next base: position 83,065,216 of record CM042013.1, on the reverse strand, counting down.
ATCGTCTGTGTACCTGAGTTACGACTAAGAAAAGGGTTCCGATGCCGACAAGGGCGACAGCAGGAGCTACACATTAAGGGACAGTTGAGTCGCCATGAGTAGTCACGACTTGAAAACCATTGGTGAGCATTCCCGATATGACTCCCGAGGAGACACAAAAGTTTAACCTATAGTTGACCAATATGTGAGACCTTCCTTTTGCGCTACGATTTTAGCCTTAGGATTGTTTCCATCTTGAGCTTAAGACGTAAGCTAGGATATCTCTTGATTCTAAACCTTCTCTTTGGGGATGCATACCCGACCATTTTTACTTCGTGTGTTGTAATTTAATGCACAAACCGCTTCCCCTTATGTTAAAAATTTCTAAGTTTTAGTTCATGGCCCCTAGAAACACAAGTGATATTATCAAGTGTACCATCGACTTACACTTTCCAAATTATTCACATGTTTCTGAAACAAACTTCAACCTTACGCTTTTCATTCCTGGTTCAACTTCGCACCTCGTCGACACACGTAAATTTCCTATAACTTTGAGTTATCCTTCAACCCATATCGTTACATACATCATTTTGAGTCCCTCTGGCATTCTTATTGTTATCAATGATTAAATCCCCTTACTCCACACGTCAAACCTATAGCTTAACCAATGACTATAAAAGGTACGGAACTGCATTCACACCATGAAACGTTGTACAAACAATTTGCCAAGTCCTTCATTTTGAGGAGAGAAAGGTTTTTAATGTTGTAATTCTATATCCTCCAAAGGATTGCTTTCTTAGAATCACTAAGTTGAGAATGTACTCATTCTCAATGATCGATACTTTTACGCCTCCCTTCAAAGTAGCACGCTACCTTTACAATTTCAAATAGTTCCTAACTCCTAAACTCATTTTTCCGACCCCTTGCAAATTTGCAATTGGCACGACTTAAACAGTTGAATAATTCATCAAAATAGTAACCAATATAGTTCTATATGAGTTCCCTCATTGACGATTTATCATAAGGAATTTCTTCATTCTCTTACTACCTCGGTTGGTTACCACGCAAGCATCATCATTCGCTTGGAGTTGTAACGCATTTTGATGACAGTGAAGCTACTTATCGTTCTAAACCCTTCCAACATCACCTAGAACATGTGATTTAATCTATCATGAACTTTCACCGCCCCCGTTAGAGACAACGACTCCCTAAACATATTCTTTGCATATGGTTCTATGGTGGTGAGAGTACTCGCAACAGAAATTGTGGCTCCAGAAACCCTCGATCTTTTCACAAATTGTTTTGTGGACAACACTTGAATAGACTTTACATTTGAGACATATCAAAATTTCACTGCCTATCCTTAGTACGTACCCTTAGGAAATTTATCAAAACAATATTCCAGGAATCTCCCAAAACGCAAAAAATGCCATCTTCATCATACTTGTGCCTGCAGAGAGATGACCTGCTATGACTGCAAGCAGAAAGGACATACAGCCCGCTTTTGCAAGATTCTGGCACTGGAAAACCAATCAAGCGTCCAACTCGGGTTTGAGTCGTGCTTGTTTTGGGTATGAAGAAACTGAGCACTTCAAGAGAGACTACTCGAAGGCAAAGGGGTCCAGTCAGATGCAATCAAGGAAAGAATATGGCCTTGGGAACAAGAGAAGCAATTCAGGATCCTGCCGTAGTAACCATTGGCATGGGTTGGTTAGACCCTCACCACGCCGATACAATGTGCCATGAGAAAGTGATACGACTCAAGAAAACCCTCATTGTGTACGGCGGCAAACCAGGAAAAAACCCCCCGAGTCATCTCGTGTATGAGTACCACTAAAAACAATTATATACAGTAATAAACTGAATAGTTTAAGAATGCTTGAGTTAGCCCTATGGCATGTTCCTTGTTTGGTTGTTGCCTTAGGGTAGGATCTCCTATTCGAATGCCTATTTATTTCTACACTGTATATGGCTATGTATTTACAAGAAGACTCGTCAGCACTGGAAGAAATTCCACTATAGTAGAGTAGTAGAGTGGGATTCCTATGTTTTCTTAGCCCACGTCGTGGATAAGAAGAAGGAAGTGAAGGAAACCATACACATACCAGAAGTCCGTGACCTTCCTGATTTGTTTTCTAGAAGATCTTCCGAGGATACCCCCAACATGACAAGTCAAGTTCAGAATCGACTTGATCCCGAGAGCTACTACCTAGAAAAGTCTCCATACATACTAGCCCCAGCAAAGATGCAGGAGATAACTAGCCAATTACACGAACTACTAGAAAATGGATCCATTAGACCGAGCTTCTCGTCATGGGGAGCACCGGTTTTATTTATGAAAAAGAAGGATGGATCCTTTAGAATGTGTATCGACTATAGAGAATTGAACAAGTTGACTATCAAGAACAGAAACCCATTTCCCAGAATCGATGACCTGTTCGACCAGTTACAGGGATCCAACTACTTTTCAAAGACCGATTTGAAAGCTGGGTACCATCAACCTAGAGTTCAGGAAGAGGACGTTCCAAAAACATCATTTAGGACTCAGTATGGCCACTGCAAAATTGGTCACGATACCTATTGGGTTGACCAATGCCCCGACGATGTTTCATGGACTGAATCCAGACACCAAAGTTCGGTGGCTTCAGGGAGTTAGTCATGGAAGAGACTCACAAGACAAAGTATACTGATGGCCAAACATGAAAGCAGAGATTGCTACTTATATGGGCAAGTGTTTGACTTGTGTCAAGGTGAAGGTAGAATATCAAAGGCCCTTGGGTTTACTACAATAACCGGAAAAACCCAAGTAGAAGTGGAAGCGGATAACCATGGACTTCATAACTAAGTTACCTAAGGCAACTGGTGGGCTGGACACCATATGGGTAATTGTTAATAGGTTAACCAAGTCCGCACACTCCCTACCAATAAAAGAGACAAACAAAAAGGAGAAAACTAACAAGGACATACATCAAAGAGATTGTACGATTGCATGGTGCGCCTATATCCATTATCTCAGATAGAGATAGTCGATGTACGCCATGTTTTTGGCAATCATTCCAAAAGACCTTGGGTACCAGGCTCAACATGAGTATAGCTTACCATCCACAAACCGACGGGTAAAGCAAGAGAACAATCCAAACGCTGGAAGACATGTTGAGAGCTGGCGTGATAGACTTCGGTAAGTCATGGGACACCCACTTGCCGCTCGTCGAGTTTTCATACAACAAAATTTGTCACACGAGCATCAAGGTTGCTCCATTTGAAGCCTTATACGGACGCAAGTGTAGATCCCCTCTGTTCTGGGCTGAGGTTGGTGACACCCAGTTAACCAGAGGACAAGTACCTAACAGCACTCTCACCGGTCCAGAGATCACACGAGAGACGACAGAGAAAATCGTTCAGATCCGTGAGCGATTGAAAGCATCTCGTGACCAACAAAAGAATTACTCGGATAAACGATGCAAGCCCTTAGAATTCCAGGTTAGCGACCGTGTTTTATTGAAGGTCTCACCCTAGAAGGGAATGATACTCTTGAGAAGCATGGAAAACAAAACCCAAGATACGTTGGGCCATCTGAGATCCTTGCTAGGATCGGTCTGGTAGCCTACAGACTCCAGCTACCACAGGAAATCAACAATGTACACCCCACTTTCCACGTGTCAAACCAAAAGACGTGTCTGTCCGATGAGACTCTCGTCATTCCGCTTAACGAAATTGAAGTAAACAAAAATCTCCACTTCATTAAAGAACCGGTGGAGATCATGAATAGGAAAGTCAATAGGATGAAACAAAGCCGTATACTAATAGTAAAGGTCCGTTGGAGCGCCAAGCGTGAACCTGAATTTACTTGGGAACGTGAGGACCAAATGAAACCGAAATATCCACATCTCTAACCAAACCCTTGAGGATCTACTCAAGTGCTAAATTTCGGGACGAAATTCTTTCTAACGGGTAGATGATGTGACAATTGTAAATTTTGGTCAACAAAAGTCAACTGTAATCAAACAAAGCATAGGATAACCCATATGTTGAAAAATAATTTTTCCATAATTTTACGAAGTATTATTAGATATTATAATACTACGTACGCTAATTCAAAACAATTATCGAGTAAACGCTGAAAATACGCATAATAAGCTACTGTAGCGTAAAAATTCGATAATCGTACAATTATTATTTTGAGAATAATAATATTCATAAAATGATGTATTCGTAAATACGAACCTGTGGATATATAGAACGTCGAAAACGGAGTTCGTATGTGAAAGTTACAATAGTTAAACCGCTGTGAACGGATAAATGTACACAGGGTTTGGACCTAAAATACAAAATGAGGTGCCTTAAACATCAAAAATGGGATAAAAAATCATATATTATGAAGCGTAATACTATCTAGTATTTAATTTCATAGGTAAATATATTTTCCGGTAAAATGCTGAAAATCGCGTAATCGGAAGAATACTGCGTTTAAACGCATATTTCATCGTCTAACGAGTTATGATTCAATCTAAATAAATGTTTAGCAATGTTTTTATACATAATATTTATTTAGAAGATCATTTCTCCAAAAACTCATAGAATTACGCTAAAACGTTTTACGATTTTATAAAAACTACTTATTTTTATATAAAAGAGTGACATCTTTTTGGTAAGTTAGCTCCCTTTAGTGATTTTAAACCTTATTACACCACTTTTATCTCATTTACACACACTAACATCTACGTAAACCCGTTGGATAATAGCTTTGTCCAAGGGTCATCCGAGCTCCGAAGCTTAGATCTTGTCTTCTACCGTAAATCCCGCAAGAACTATCTTGTTTCTAAGTAAAGCACGCATCAAGGGTGAGTTCATACCCCTCATTTTCATTTTTTCTAAACATTTTGGGGGAGAATACAAGTTCACATGTCGAAAATAATGATTTACACAAGATTATATGTGTTTATATGCTATAAATAACGATTTACACAAGTTTATAAAACTAATAGTTGTGTAAAAACGTTTTTGACATGAAATATGGTTAGATCTATGTATTATAAACATTGTGACATATCATGTTTGTGTAAAAATTACAAAACTATAAATAAAGTGTGTAAAAAATACTAGATCTTTGATATAAACGTCATAAAAACGAAAACTAGTAAAAACTACGTTTTTGTGACCAGAAATACTACTTTCTAGCAAAAATGGTTATAACCAAGTTATTACACCATCTTTGTGGGAAACATCTTAAAAGATGATATTTATAATCATTTGAATAAGTTGTTTCGTTATTATTCGTAAAAATATGATTATCACGACGGTACACTAAAAAGAAACTATTATCGGAATAGTTTATGAACACAATGTTATTATGACATTTTGAACAAGACGAAATAATTATATAAAATTATATAATTATTATACATTACTATATTTTCATGGGAAAAATGATAATGGATGATTTCAAGAGTTTTTATATACAAATTTTACGTAAACAAGTTGATTGAATACATATATTTTTATGAGATGGATCTTCACAGTACTTTTATAAGTACCTACTATAAGTCCTGAATTGATAACCAGAGTCTCGGTAAGAGAGCGTGATATTTGAGTATAGATTTATACGGGATCGACAACCCCGCACCTGAGCTGTTAGCTATAGCTAGACCGGCAGGTCTGAGGTGTCAAATGTCTAACATTCCAATGCCTGAAGAACGTCGCAGCAGGCCAACTAGTCACAACATGGTTATAGGGTATCTCACATGGGGAAATCAACTATACATTTTGTTTACGTGGAAAATATACACTTCAAATAGTTTTATAATATATTACAATTTACGTTATACATTTTTAGTCTTTGGACCTTTTAAGACTACAACACGTTTATAAGAAAATATTGGATTTTCTGGGTTACGATACTCTATTTTACAAGGAAATGGATTTCTCATACAAGTTTTATGGAATTAAAACATCTTAATAAGTTACAAATATAAGTATGGGTTTACTTATACACACTAGTTTTATGGAAATTAAAACTACATTATATTAAGATATAAACATGAGTACGGATTACATATACGTACGAGTTTTATGTTATTAAAACTACATTCTAACAAGTTACAAATATAAGTATGGTTTTACTTATACATACAAGTTTTATGGAAATTAAAACTACATTTTATCAAGATATAAATACAAGTACGGTTTACTTATACGTACGAGTTTTATGGAATTAAAACTACAATTCAGCAAGATACAAATAAAAATACGATTTTACTTACGCAAAGGTTTTACGGAATTAGATCTACAATTAATACACGAATAAACATGTATTTAAATTGTTTCATACAAGAATAAGACTACGTAATACTATTTTTCAAGTATAGAAACACGTATGCATTTTCGGTCTTTGGGTTTTAAGACTACGACTCACTTATAAGAAAATATTGGATTTTCTGGTTTCAAACACTATCTCTTTAAAAGGAAAAAGGACTATAGATTTTCTCATACAAAAATCTTATGAACTCACAAACGTAATGTTGACACTCTTTCAAACTACTTGTATTCTCAGGTAACAATTAGCCCGGTCCGACTAACCTTTCGGGATGGGACGCGAAGACGTCTTTTTTACTTATTTCGTTATCATACTGTAATTGGGTTGAAACAATACCGTTGAACAATGTAACTTTCCAATTATAATGTATGATGGTTTTTATCTACTTATGTTTCAATGTATGCAATGGTTGTGATACTATGTCCCGTTCCGCCCTCAGAAGATTCTGCCATCGTGGTTTGGGGTGTGACACCAACCGAGAGTATGATCTTGAAGAAATTCAAGATGCATGACTCTAAGAAGGTTTTTTGACATAGGATGAATTGTGAGTCAATTCTTTGACACTAAAGAAGTTCAAAAGAAGATGGGTCGAATCCCATGAGCTTCTGGTACTGGATCGATCATAAGTTTCATGAACTTATCCTGATAGTTTCAGGGAAAACCTGGCGAAAGTCATTAGACGGATCATTAAAGCACACAAAGAGTTGTAGTTAGGGTGAATATAATAATAATTTGAAAAGAGTTCCAAATCTGAAATATTAAATTTGCAAAAGATATTAAGTATTTTCATCGACTGATGATACTAAAGACTGCATGGTTAAAGAGTTTCATCGGTATCTGGATGGTTGTCCTCAACATCATGAACACCTTGAAACCTTCTGGACAGCAAGGGTGCAGTCATCTTGACTAGAGAACCCGAGGACCATGAGAAGTCAAAATGCATACTCAGGGAATACCGCCATTTTTCAGAGTTGAGTTAGGAGAGTAAAGTAACGTAACACACTGAGGTATCATTGGAAGAATGTCCGATCAGATTATCTGCAATGATGTCGACACAAAACAAAATGAATGTCATTTTGGGTACATAGACAAAATGAAGGTCATTTTGGGTATATAGACAAATAAAATCTTAATTATAAGTTTAATAGAACCAAGAAACATATAAACAGTATTAAAATATATATGAATTGGTGATTATCACGTGGAGACTTGGTAATAAGCTGAGTGGCTGCCATTCGTATAGTTTTAACACTATGTTTCATTTTAGCATGTTTAGAACCTGCTTCTCGAGTATTAGCCTACTCAAACTTCCACAGTTGGTCATACTCTTGGAAGCAAGTAGTGATTTAAGAATTTCATGAGCGTCACTAGATTGTCTATAGTGATTAGACATAGCATAGTGATTACGACTAACCCTCATGAGTGCTTGGTAGAGATTCAAGTATTAGAACAACCTGCACCTAGAGATTGCTTCATGTATTAAGTCACAAGTAATCTAGTATGATAATGTCTTTTATTCTTCAAACCAAGATGCATGAGGATCTGTTTTATGATTCTGTTGTACATCAGCTTACCCAAACGCTGTCCGTAACCGGTGGTTATAAAGTGTATGTCCAGGTATAATATGATGAAATAGACAGAGACTATATAGGCAAAGTTTATCTCTTCCTTCTGCCCTAACAATGAGAAGCGATATCTATGGACCCCTCGATGATTTGATGTTGACACCAAAAACGCTCGGTCGGGCTATGACTAGATTGATGTGTTTGATTAAGTAGTCCGATTTGGTCATCATAAATCTCTATCGAGAAACAGAATTTGAACTTTTGGAAATTGACATTTATCCATGTCCCAGGTTCATAAAGGATATCTTGTAGAATAGAGGAATAATTGATCTCTTATCTAGTGGCCATCTCGTGATCGTATCTTTAATCAGAGTTCGGTAGTTGCATTGGATGTTATGAATAAAAGGGTGAATTGGAATAAAAAGAATGGGGAAATAAGATTTCTCTTTTTTATGTCTTTAAGTGGTTCCATCTATATATAGCCAAAAGATTTATCGAACTCACGAGGTGTTCTTAGCAGAGTCTGACACAGAATATGCAAATATCATAAAAACTTTAGCAAACTCATGTTATTAGAAAATCTGTGATCTTGATTTACAGGTTGAATTTCATAAAGCTTGATGGCAGAGGCGTATATAGCTGAGGCGTTGGGGGTACAACCGCATCCCCATAATTTTTTGTAATTTATTAAATTTTAACATATAAACATGCTTAACCATCTTGCACAACTAGCTTAAAATTTTGTATATTGCTGTCTACTTTCTTTTTTCCCTACGAATGAGAGTGTCAATGTAACTTGTATTTTTTTCCTTTGTTTTAAAATTTAAACTTAAGTTTGATTTTACATCCTTCTTAATTTTTTTATTTTATACCTTAACACATTTAATATATTAAATTAATTTGTTATAAATATACAATGAAAAAAACAGATAAATTATATTATTAAATAGATCTAGTCCATGCACTCAAAACAAGACCAACGTTGAGTATGCTTTGACAAAATTTCATTTGACAACTTTTTCTTTTACCAAAAGGCTTTTAGCCCGACGGTATCATTGCTACCCTCTCTCTTTGAGATTAATGGTTCAAGTTTCGTAAGAGGTATACGTGGAATTTAAAAGTAAGTTAGATTTGTCATTCTAAAAAAAATCCAATTTTTTTACTATCACACCATTAAGTCTGAACTTTGTTGCGGAAATCATCGTGTCCCTTAATTTTAAGCAACTTTGCACTAATATTTTTTTTTTGAATTTAAACTACGTGTGTACCCCATATCAAAATTCCTACTTCCGCACTGCTTGCTGGTATTTTGTAATAAAAAATGAAAATGTCATTATGTAGGTATATATCACTTCAAATATGGCCAATTTAATGGATAGCTCAATTAACCTCATTAATAAAAAAGTTATCTTACTTAAATTTCATTAATTTGTATCGGGCAAAATGATATGATTTACATTTACGTTAATTACTTAAATGATTAGAAATGAGATGGCAAATCATGAATGATTTGTCTTTTATGAATGATAATAATATATAATCATAACGAGGTCGGTTTGGCCAACATGGCATTAGTGATTAGTCATATAACTCTAGCGATTGATTGTGTAAAATTTTATATATAAGGTTCATTGTTCAATTTTTGCATGCTTAAATATCACGTATACTCCACAATTTACACCCACATAATGAACCTTGTGCCGGTTCATTATTAGCTGTCCGAATGAAATGATAAGACTTACTTAAATTTTTAAAAAATTGTTATTCATTTCGCAAAACAGATTCTACAAGAAAAAAACTTTTTGAAATTACTTTATTGCACAATCATCCACTATATAATCTTATAATTATGTATTATTGTAATTAAACGATTGTAAAATAAAGACAATTTTGTAATTTACAAAATAAAAGCCAACATTTGCTAGCAATTACAACTTTACAAACTACAATAACTATTTACATAATACACATACTTATTTTATATTATATTTTAGAAAAATAATTGTTGTTGATAGAAAAACCAAAATCTCTAAACATTTTAGTGAATATCCTTCGCGTTTTCATAGTGGTGATTAGGTCAGTCCAGCTAAGAATGGTGTTACTGGTCACGTGCATATCCCACCCCACGACAATAAAGACACATCAACTGTCCCAGAGTCCCTTAATCGTAATTAAGCGAAACTCCGAGGGGATTCTTATTGACACCATATATATAGTTCACCCATACTCAAAAAGCCAAACGCACCCACGACTCACCCTAGTACTGGACTCCATTAATATATTGGGTTCCCTAGAAAGAGGAAGTGAAGAAAGAGGAAATGGGATTTACCGGTATTCATCTAGTGGTGGTACTGCTCGTCGCCGCCGTAAGCTCCACCGTCGTCAACTCATGCCCTCCGTCGGACCGGGAAGCATTGTTGGCGTTCAAGTCCGCCTTAAATGAGCCTTACTTGGGCATCTTTAAGACCTGGACCGGTACCGACTGCTGCACTAACTGGTATGGTATCAGCTGCGACCCAACTGACAGCCGGGTCAACGACGTTATACTACGTGGCGAGTCGGAGGACAAGATTTTTGAGAAGGCCGGCCGGTCTGGGTACATGACCGGTTCAATCTCTCCTTCACTCTGTTCGCTGGACCGGCTTACGACGCTTGTACTCGCCGACTGGAAGGGGATTTCTGGTGAGATACCGGCGTGTCTTACTTCCCTCCCTCACCTCCGCATCCTAGACCTCATTGGGAACCAGATCACCGGAAAAATCCCTGCCGACATCGGAAAGTTAGGAAAACTCACTGTTCTGAATGTCGCTGACAACAAGATCAGCGGTGAGATTCCGTCTTCCATTGTCAACCTCGCGAGTCTAATGCACCTAGATCTGAGCAACAATCAGATCACCGGCGTACTCCCTGCGGATCTCGGAAAGCTATCGATGATGAGCAGAGCTCTTTTAAACCGCAACCAAATTTCAGGAAGTATCCCAAGCTCAATCGCCGGTATTTACCGTCTAGCCGACTTAGATCTGTCGATGAACAGAATCTCCGGTTCAATTCCTGCTCAGCTCGGTTCAATGGCGGTCCTCTCGACACTCAACTTAGACAGCAACCAACTCACCGGCGAAATTCCGGTAAGTCTACTAAGCAACACTGGTCTAAACATTGTGAACCTGAGCCGTAACTCCCTCGATGGCTACTTGCCGGACGTTTTCACTCCGAGGACCTACTTCTCCGTGCTGGACTTGTCGTTCAACAAACTGAAAGGCGCGATACCGAAATCTCTATCGTCGGCGAAGTACATCGGACATTTGGACCTCAGCAACAACCACCTCTGTGGTTCGATTCCGATGGGATTCCCATTCGATCACCTTGAAGCGTCCTCATTCACGAATAATGACTGCCTCTGTGGGTCACCGCTCATGCGCGTTTGCTAGTACCACGACGTCGTATGTTCCGGTTCATTGATTAAACCGTTACTTGACGGTGCACTACGTGTGTTCTGTTTTTATTTAATAAGTTGTTAAAATTTTAAACCAATGTCCGACAGGAAATGTTAATATACGTCGGGATGCACGTGATGTGCCACGTAAGATTCTGTGTATCTAAGGACTATTTTGGTAATTTGCCCTTGGTGGGATTGGGATAGATCTACTTTTATTTTGTATGCAACTGTTTATCAATGTGCACTTGAGGTGGCTGCTTATTGAGAATGAGCATCTCATGATAGAGCCAAAAAGGAGGCACGTATCAGTTCACTTTTTATTTTAACATTGATATTTAATCTTCAATGGACTAAATAAAAAACACATTCTATTATAAATAAATGTAATTTTTTATTATATATATGTTAAGAAAGAGATTCTAGATTCAACATTTAAATGAGAAATCCAGTTCTCTAAAAAGAAAGAACGCTTTATTGCTGATTGGTTTTTGATTTGATAATTATGTTTCTTATTTGGTTCACTTTTTTTTTTTTTTATCATGCACTTCTTTAGCGATTATGTTGGAAAGATATATCATGTAAAATTAAAATTGGCGGAAATTATATTTGAAGGTGATATTTGCCTACTAACAAATATTAATTTTGTTTACAAATGGTATGTTATATGTAATTCTAAGATTAGTACAGAAAGTTTTTAATAATTTTTAGTTTTGTATTGTACATGTAGGTTCACTATGATCAAATTGAATTTTGAATTTGGTTTTTCGTCCTGTGAAGTTCATACAAAACTGAATCGAATTATCGAATATTATTAAATAATTAATTAAATATTATATTAAATATTTTATATTTTATGTATTAGATATTTAATAATAAATATTACAGAAAATTAGAATTTACGATTTACATTTTAATATTATTCCTTGCATGAATTAGGAATTAGGAAAGTTAAACTGTATGGATTAGGAATTAGGAAGGTTAAACTTTATACTATTTTATTATTTTATGTAATGAAACTTTAAATCATAATGTATGGAACTTTAGCTTTCAATGTTTGAAATTTTGTAATTTATGTTTGGAAAACTATAACAATGGATTTTAAAAAAATATTTGGTTTCCTTGGTTCTAAACCGAATCAAACTGAATTCGAATTTGGCTTTCAGTTTGGTCTAGAGTCATTTGAAATCGGTTTGATTCGATTTTAGGTTTTGGCCAAAAAAATTCAAGTCGAGAAAACCGATTTGAGGAAATCGATGAACCCATTAACTGAACCGATTTCCACCCCTAAATCATTCCAATTACATTGCACTGGATCAATTTGTGGCTTCTTCTTTTTCCATCTTTTCTCGTCCTTTCTTGCCTTACTCCTTATCGGGGGCGCTAACCTTAGTCGTTAGCCATGGCTTCTAAGCATTTTGGAATCACAAACATCAAAGCCTTCATCTCTTTAACCCAGATGTTGCTGAACTCAATTATGATTCATGGCAAGACTTGTTTGAATCTCACTACATGAGTTTTGCAGGCCTCAATCACCTTGACGGTTCGTCAAAACCAAAATCTGCCGATGATCACAACCGAAACAAACTTGACTCTCTTTTCAATTTATAGATCTACAATACCGTCTCAAAAGCATTACTTCAAATGATCCTCAAAGAAGGGAGATTCTACTAATTGTTTGGTACAACCTTAAAAAAAATGTTTCGAGATAATAAGGACACATGTGTCATTCAGATAGATAACAAGCTTTGTACCATGGTTCTCAATGATCTCTTTATTGCACATTATCGTCAAGACTGCCTAATGCTGCTTGCCAATATCAGTTATGTTGTTAGTGGAAAGACATTGCTAAAATCCATGTTGAGATTACACAAGCTTTTAGTTCTTGGCTAGAACCTCTGTTTTCCTCTTTCTCCACTCGTTCATTATTATTATCATCTTTACTCGAATCTCATTCTGACGTTCTTTTATCCCCACCAACATTTCATGCTTCATCCCTCTTCATAAGTGACTTTTCTATTCTTCTAGTCGCATTTATCCCCACCAACATTTCATGCTTCATCCCTCTTCATAAGTGACTTTTCTATTCTTCTAGTCGCACACATTGCTGAGACAAGTGAGAGGTATCTTCAACATTGTTGATATATAAAAGATCTAGAATGACTAGAAGTGCGGAATTTCAATTGACAAAATTTAAGTAGTGATATATTCAACAAACATCAATGACTGAAAATAAAACAAAATGAAGAACAATATGAACAATGAGATAAAAGAGTTGTGAATATATTGATATGATAATCACTTGTATTTCGATACAATTCACACATTTTGACATATAGTAAAGTTGACTAATTATTAGGGAATGTGGTTCTATTATAAGGATACAAAAGAATATAAGTACACTAGCAAGAAAGATATTCCAAGATATGTCCCCAAATATCTAATCAACTCTACACATCATTATTACCAGCAGGTACGTACATGGCAAAATATTAGATGGAAAATGCCTCGGACTACAAACTCCTTGGATCACATGACTTTTTCGATAACTCCACCACTTCGTCTTCCACACATTTAAGCTCTGGAAGACTCTACTTGATGGTCACTTCAAGGTTCAACAACATCCCCTTAACTGACGGTAGTAGAGTCTTTAATTGTCCAACTCATTCAAGAAATATACACCTTCCTGAAGAATCTCCTCACCATATGACTGTTGGGATTTTATGTTCAAAGTATGATGTTCAAAACACATATTTTTGAGAAATCGACAACAGAATCATTAAAATTGAAAATAAACATGTAATACCGTATTATTAAATTATAGAGATTTTTGTGTTAATTTTAGTGTAATTAAGATTGAATAAGTTGCCATATGAGTTAGGATAGTTAAAAACCCAATTGAGTAAAGTTTGGATTTGAAATATGCAAAAGCAGGCTACACGGGTCGTGTATGGTCACACGGGTCGTGTAGAAAATATTCACAAAGCATGTAGAAAATATTCACAAAGCATGCAGTAAGCCTTTTCAGACCTACACGGGTCATGTACCTCTACACGGGTCGTGTAGCATTTGTTCATAAAGCATACCGATGGCCAAGTTGGAACTCACATGGGTCGTGTGAGGTACCCGGGTCGTGTGAGTCTGCATATGTTCAAGATGGCTTGCTGTGGGTCTCACACGGGTCGTGTGGCGCACACAGGCCTGTTTTTTAATGTGCGGGTTTTCTTTCATTTGGATAAAATTCGTTTCGGACAAAACCCTTTCAAAACCCTAGAAACTCAAATCTAAACCCCTAAAGTCGAGGTTAAAGCCTATAGTTCACAAATTGAAGCTAGAAATTGATACTTTGCGTTTAAGAGGTAACTTCCTTTAAATTTTGACTTCAATTTGATGGTTTTTTTCTTTGAATTGAGAAGGTTACAGATGGTGGTAATGGACCACTCATGGCTAACAAGTGCTAGAGTGAAATTATCTGAATTTGTGAGTATAGGAGGGTTCTAATCTTAAACCCTAGCTAGTAGATGTTGTTGTTGTGTTTCTAAGGTTGTATGAGTCGAAATTGTAGAGTTGGAAGCTATAACTAGGATAGTATTACTATCTTTTGGTTACAACTCTTTTCTATGAGTCCAAATTCCGATTGTTAGGAATATCGAGTATAAATTGAGATTACTCTTGAAGTTGAGTATTGAAATTAATCTGTTGTGTTACAGCTAAAGCTAGACAGGATCACATACGAGGTTCAGGAGTTCCACATATGGACTTAACCTCAGGTGAGTAGTTATTTATTAGATGAATTATGTATTGTTGTAATGTTTGTTGCAGATCAAAAATATGTTATGTTGGATTGAAGTTGAGTAAAACAAGTTTGAGTTAATAAATTAACGAGTAATAGTATGTGTGACACACTAATAATTGAGATAGTCATTTGAGATCTACTTAAACGAGATGTTGGATAATATAATCAAATTAATCCTTAATTATTCACTGAGCTATTGAAGCTCATAAATTGTTTGTTAATGTGGTTTGTGTTAGGTTCTGGTAATGCTGATCGTGGCAAGCACAGCTGAAGCGGACTTGGACTTGTTTATTTCCTTGTGTTGGACTATGTTTTTTGTATAACCCGTTTTTTGAGTAAACTAGTATGAAACTTGTTTGTACATAAGTTAACACTTAAACTATGCTTTTGATAGAATCTTCTAGAACTTGTTACTCATCTTTGGGGGTTACACCACTATAATACTTATGTTTGATTTAATTATTGGTGTATCCTAAAATTGAGAAACCGGACATTACAAGTTGGTAGTATCAGAGCTGTGGTTTAAGAGAATTAAACCTTGAGATGGGTTTAGACTTAAACCAATGAGGTAGAGAAGTCCCAAAGAGTCCCGAATAGCTATCCTTCATGGTGTACTAATGAGTTGATTATGTAACCATATTGAGTATTATGATGGAATACAAATTGAGTTGATTATACACCATATTGAGTATTATGGTGGTGATTACTAAATGAGTTAATTTTCTTTTCAGTTAAAATGAGTTCTGGAAAGGAAAAAGAGGGAGGTGATCACCGAGACGAGCATTTGAGATCACAAGATTCGAGACTGGGGCGTCAGTACGAAGGCGAGAGATCGCATGAGTTAACATCATCTTTACAAGAGTTGATTGCTGCGGAGGTAGCAAAAGCCGTTAAAAGCTTATTGCCTACCTTAATGAGACCTGAGACGGAGGTGACGAATAGAGATGATAAACCGACCTCCTGTTACACCTGTGGTTGGGGAGGGTCGGAGAGAGCCGGTTATTACACGTGCTGAAGCTGGACGGTCGGGCGAACCAAAAGGTTGCAATTATGCGACATTTTTCAAATGTAAATCAAATGATTTCTTCGGTATTGATGATCATATTGTTGCACGAAATTGGTTAACCCACATCGAGAAAGTTTTTCGTACGAGTAAGTGTGTGGAAAAAGACAAGGTTGAGTATGCTACAAATTGTCTACACAAAGATGCCCAATTCTGGTGGGAGAATATAAATCTTTATATAGAGAAAGGATTGGAATCAGAACCGACATGGGAGGAGTTCAAAACAAAGTTTATGAAAGAGTATTGCTCAAACACTGCAATGAAAAGTTTGGAAGAGGATTTTCTGAGGTTACAACAAGGAATGCGGTCGGTACAGGAGTACACGACAGAGTTTAATGAGAAAGCTAGATTTGCTGCTCATCAGGTAGATACTGAAGAAAGAAAGATTGATAGGTATTTGTGTTAGATTAGGTGTCTACGCCATGACTTTATATTTATATTTATCTTGTTAATTGAAGAAAAGACCATTTGGGTTGCCCTCATAGCTGGAGGTTAGGATAGAGTTCGGTAGAGTAAAAGGTTGATTTATTAATTGTTTAATAAATCAATAGAATTAATTAAATGGTTTATTAATATATTTAAGTGCTAATATATTAATTAGAAACTATAATAATTAATTGAGATTTAATCTAGAATTAATTGGATTTAATTTAGTGATTAAATTAATTAATTAAAGTGCAGGGGCTGACTTGTATTTATTCAATAGTTGAATAACTGGCAATAGATAAGCCAGGGGCCAAAATGGTGCCACCCTGGAGGCTTCTCCTAGGGTTGGCGAAAACCCTAATAGGGTTTAAGGAAGCCTGGTCCAAGTGGCAAACAAGCTTGCCCACCTTGGAGGCTCCTTAGGGTTTCAGGTGTAACCCTTTGGAGGCTATAAAAGGTACCCTCTAGCACCCTTATTCTCTGCGCCACTTTTTACCAAAAATTACTCTGCTGGACTGTCTTCTCCATTGCTTGGGTGTGACTTGCATTTGAGGCAAGACACTTGTGCTGCTAGCTTCAAGAACAAGATTCAAAGGTTGGTAATTCTTGTTTTAAACTTTAGAAATTATTGTTGGCCTTTAGCTTTAGTTTATTATCTTGATAGAAGAAAACATAGATCTTTCTAGGGTTGCATGTGAACCATAAGAAATTATTTGTTCATTGTTTGCTAGAAAACCCTTCAGTGGTATCAGAGATTAGGCTGTTTTCTTATGAATTGATATAAACTGCTTGAATGATTATTGCCTTGAGTGTTTTTGCGAGAAACTCTCTTGGATGGCCTAAATTTCGTGGCCTAGGCTAGGGTTTCCTAACCTTAGCCGCCACCCCTTTATTCCCCCCCTTGATTTGCTTGATTTGCTGCCCAGATTAGGATTGTTATTTTTGGTAATTGCTGATTAATTAAATAACTAGAATCCTTTATCCATATCTTGTAAATCTCGAAATCTAGGGATAAATATAGGTAGTTAATTTGATTAATTTTGTTATGCCTATATTTGATTTAATTAGTTTAATTAATTGTTAATTAAAAGATCAATTAAATCAGCTTAAAGATTTAATTTAAATTTTCAAAAATTCCTTAAAAATTTTCGAAAATTATATTAAAATTAAATCAAAAATATTTTAATAAGATTAAAATATATCTTATATATTTATGATTAAAAGTTAATAATTTATATATAAGAAAATTGGTTAGTCTTACCGCAAGTAGGCCTCATTCACAAAACTGTCCTATAAAGAGGGTATAAGGCGACTGCCTATAAAATGGCAGTCTAATGGGTATCTACTCTTACCCACCGCTCTCCTGGTCAGTCGAGTGTCGTTAGCCGAACGGGTTTGATAGAACCGCTAAGCCTCTTAAAAGTATAATGCTATAATTGAAAGTACTAGAACCTTAAACAAAACCCAATCTAGTTACTTTAGGATAAAAATGTGAATTGGTTCTAATCCATGGAATTGCACATTGCACTTTGTGGAACGTTGGTGGAGCGTGTGTGGTTTACCGGCACGCCAACAGGGGTCCGCAAAGACTTGCAATGGGTTTCTCGGTTTTGTCATTATTAACGGAGCGTGTGTGGTTAACCGGCATATTAATTAGAGATGACAACTGACTTCGAGAGTACCAAGCAAATTTGCATGGTTATTCACACCCGGTTTGTGATCCTCGGCATCCCAGTCACAAACAGTGGGGCACATCCGATACTAAACATGCCATTGAACAGTTCAATGTGTCTCAACAGATCTAGGAATTTCATAAGATGAAATTGATAAGTACATTATCTACCTTAATGACCATTATGTTGTGATTATGGCATCCCTCTTTACACCATAGTTGAGGCATTTTGGGTCCTAGCCTTAATAAATAATATATTGGGTAATTATTTAAAAGGATTAATTAAACTAATAAAATTATGTTTATTGTAGATGTCTGAACCAAGTGTCTATTCTCCTCCATCTCCTCCTTCACCCATTTCTGAGAGCATCAGAAAGCACCTGCTAAATATGGAAAGGCTGACTGGCCTTAACTGTAAGGAATGGCTTCGCAATTGGAGACTGGCTCTCGGCATTGCTGGCAAGCTACATCACACCGAGTATCCAATCCCGGTTCTACCGGAACAAGTAATCATAAAGAGTTCTTATGATGAGCGTAACTTCTTAGTTGATGAATCCGAAAGGATTCGTGACCTCATGCTATTGACCATTGACCCCGAGTTCCGCAAGGATTTTGAATCCTTGGGGCCATATGAGTTAATGCAATCGGTTGAGGAAAAGTTCCAAAAACCAGTTGAAGAGGAACGAGCTAGGATCTTCAAAAGACTTGCAAAGTGTAAGTTAAAAGAAGGAAGTAACATCGATTCGCATGTTCTTCAGATTGAAGCGTACATAGGCGAATTGTACAAACTTGGTTATTCCATGAGTCAGGAGTTGAGTGTTAACACTCTACTCGCTTCACTGACTAGTAAGTACGATCTGTTCATTCAGACGTATAGAAAGGAAGACCAGAAAAAGACCTTAATGGAAATGCGTCCACTGTTGACTTTATACGAGTCACTCTTGGACAGGCATAGCTCCAATGGTTCAGCTACTTCTGGATTAAGTCCAGTGGAAAGACACAGTAAGAAACGATCCAGATCGTCTGGATATGTCTTAAGCTGGGAATCCACAGAATCGGATACAGTCGCGGAAAGATTGAAAGACGCTCCAAAGTCAAAATCTTTTGAAAGCTCAGGTATATCTAAAAACCTCAAAACTTATGTTCCATAATTCCTTGATGCATAATGTGATAGTCACATTTTGGTTTGTATGCAGGGAATCAGTAGGGTACGGGACATTGGCGCATAGGAGCACATATGGATTGGATTTCCGGCTCATGCAGTTTTGAAGTTTAGTTAGATATTGAAATATTGTTATTAGCTTTTAGATGCTTATGGCATTGTCCATCATATAGTACATTGTGCAAGGATTTTTGTTTTAATAAAATTGTCAATTTTCTTTTAACACGTGTTGTTTGAAATATCCTTGAAATGTTGTATGATTGTGTTGGATGCAAAATTAGTAATAACTTGAATGTTGAATGCATCCAAAGTGTTTGGATTTTAGGAATTGTGTCCCTTATGATTGTTAATATAAGAATCAATTCAACCAAAGGTCCAGTTGGACAAGACTTTGGAATCATTTGACTTAGAGTCTCATGATGAATTGAGTTCTTAATGTGTAAAGAAATGAATCAACTAAAGATCCAGTTGGACAGGACCTTGGAATCATTTGACTTAAAGTCAGATGATGATTAAGTTCTTTATAAAGCACATGTGGCAAGAAATGAATCACCCAAAGATCCAGAGGATAGGATTTTGGAATCAGTTGACTTTGGGTCAACTGAGGATTGCAAGTCTTGAAAAAAATTAACAAAGTCATAAGTTTACATAGAGATGTAAAAGAGATTTAGATTAGGAGCAACAAACACATCAGTTGCTGTGTATTGCTCGAATCTATAAATTGAACACAATTGGTTGTACTTTATGATATTTGTCATTCGGTATGACGAATATGACTTCGCTTATCAGAATAAGCGATTGGATTGAATCCTTGAATAGTTCAAGGACTTCAAAGGAAGTACAAGACCCACAGAACTTGAGTGACAAAATAAACTGGGAAAATGTTTCACAGTTTATTCCCTTCCAAGAACATTAATAGTTATAATTTGTCTTAGGGAAGATGATGGAGCGTTGGTCGAAGTCAGTTGTCATCTCTAATTAATGTGCCGATACATTGAATACTAAACCAGTCAGACCATATTCCAACCACATACTTCGACTAAGTAGGTTTTGCAGACACTGTCTGAAATATAAAGCTGGGATTGTCCCACTTGTACATTAAAGGTCCAGGGTCTTGTAGTGTTCGTCCGAACCTCATGACCAGCCCGTACCTAATCAGAAATGTCGTTTCACTGGCTATCCCGCTGTATCTGAAAGAGAAAGAGCTCTTTTAGAAAGAACTCATGTTCTAAGGAAACAGTGGGAGTTGGGACAGTCCTGAATGAGTTCAGGATTAGCCAAGTGAAAGAACCTTTAGTCATCACTAGGCTTAGAGCAGAAATCAGATTTCTGTTTTAATACTGACATAGTCTTCTCTTGACCAGTAGCATTGAGCACCGTCATAAGTAGTTATGATCGGGGTGACATACCGAATAGTGGTAAATCACTATAGTTGGTACAGATTTTCAATCCGACTACTTGGAAGCATTGGTGAGCCCGGTTGCTGCCAATTAAGAGAACTTTAGGACGAGATACAGTCTATGTGACAGTTTGATTGATTTTACAACTGGTCTTAAAACCAGTGGGAGTAATCATCAAAAGAGACCAACATGGACAGAAACGTACCTTCAGAACATCTGGTTGAGTGAGACGATACTCAGAGTCAAGTAATTGACTCCGAGAGAAGCAATCTCAATAGAAGATGAAATCCGAAAGGATACTGCATATTGTAAGTCGTTAGTGGAGCGCGTGTGGATCACCGACACACTAATGGGGACTCACAATGAGTATGCCAGTATAAAGATACGTGGGCCCGGAATTACCCCATGGGCATCTCGCAAGAAAGGATATTCAGATTCTCAAAGGATTGGATTTTGAGAAGGGGCTGAAAGATTTCCATTAAGATGTCAGAAAGGTTTGGATTCTCAAAATGTGCCAAAAGTTCTGGATTTTGTGAATAGTCCATAACCGTGTCAAAGCCAGTGGGAGTATTGCTGTTACATAATGTTTCTAGGAAACGTCTCTTTTCATTACAAAGTGTAATGACTTGGTGTTAAGAGACGGATCGCTATGAAAGACTTAATAAAGATACGACATGCTCAGGAGGATACAAACGTCTATGAGATAGATCGAAACCCTGCCAAGATGATCTTGATGAGACTCAAGATGCATAGCTCAGGAAAGGAGTTTCATGTCATTGCAAAGTGTGATGATTTGGCATGAGAGGTATGAAAGGTGCAACGTGTTCACATAATCCATTGACATATATCAGATAGATGTTGTTATCAGTATAGAACTGGCCATAGTAAGCATGATCCTGATAAGATTCAAGATGCATGAGAAAAAGTCTCCGAACGGAAATAGTTATTAAAAGTCGTGACACAAGGATTATAAGTAATCCTAAGATTCCAAAAGGGTTTGGAATAGGACTAGATCGAATTCAACAAGTTTCTTGGATCGATCAGAAGTGTCATGAACATGTGTAACACCCCACTTTAAAAAAAAAACATCTTTATTTAAATGAATATCAATAATTAACATTTTGAAAAACATTCAAAAACATTTTACATCGATTCACAGCGTAGATCCTCAGATAAGCAGCATCAGTGTGTATCCGTCATGCCTAGCCGTCATTTTCACCTGTATACCTGAAATGATAATTTAATAGGGAAAGGATAAGCACACGACTTAGTGAGTTCCAACATCGACACAGCATGTTAATCACATATACTCAACCCCTATAGGAAAATACAGCTATTTATCACACATAACCTGCTCTACCCAGTACGTCGAATTATAGTCTTTTACTCAGCATTTCGAGCCGCGCATACTCTGTACGTCGAGTCATGCGTATCTGCTCAGTAAGTCTAACTCCTCTGCTTAGCCCTTAGAGCCGCGCATACCCTGTACGTCGGGTCATGCGTATCTGCTCAATAAATCAAACTTCATTGCTCAGTACGTCGAGCCACCCTATATATCTCAATTTGTCACCCCCATATTATCCACATGCTAGACCTAAACATGTCTAGTACTAACTACAAACACCATATCCCAACCCATACAGCTATCACAGGAAAGTGTATTATCAATAAAATACACACAGCTTGGTATTACACATAAACATCTTATAAGCACACAACACTACAATAAAGCACACATAACCTCCACACAATGTAGTGAGAAACAGACCTGGCTGTAGTTGACTATAGCGTTTATCTTTGCTTTGTATTCCCTCTTTAATTAAGATTGACGCTTTCGCAAAGCCTTGACACGCTTCCCGTTCCGCTCTTCCAACACTTCCCGGGCACCTCCTTACTAGCTACCGCTCGCTCTTAACTCCTCCCGACCTATTTTTCCTCACCAGAACACTTCTCGATATCGTAAGGTTGTTTGGTGTTTGTTGTGGGTTGAAATGAAGAAGTTGGGCCTCTATTTATAGGGCTTGAAAACACTATTCATGACATCATCACGACGTCATCACGACATCATCGTCACTATTCACGACGTCATCACGACATCATCACGACATCATCGTCACTATTCATGAGGTAAGCGCTTACTTCATTTCTCGGGAACTATTCACGCGCGGAGTTACTATTCACGCCGGAGTACTATTCACGCCGGAGTTACTATTCACAACGTTTTTTTTTTTTGAAAAACGGTCGTTACAAGTTCTCCCCCCCTTTATAAGATTCCGTCCTCGGAATCTCCAGCGTCGACATACACTTATTCTTCCACTCAATCATTTCCTATTTCAACAAAATACGGTTGTATTAGTAAACCCAAAGGGTATTACCACAATAGTAGCACCTTAACTACTTCTAATCAACTAGGCCAACCTATTGAGACTACAAAATACGTGTTATGTAATCTCATACACTCCCAGTCATCATAGATGCACGGTACTCGTTATGCATCGTATACCCATAATCACCTATTCACCACATCATATCACAACCCCTGCTTTTCACAACCTCAACAGCTCAGCTATTCGTTCTTTCCTCGACCCTTTACGGTATCGAGTCATGAAAACTCACCAAACACTCAACTGCACGTGTGTTTAGAACTGTCAGCCAATAAGGTCATCACAACACATATGTGGTCCCACCACATGTACTAGTAATGTGGCCCGGCTAAATAAGTGGTCACAACCACAAGTACTAGCAATCCCACAGAATAAATGGTTACAACTACATGTACTAGTGGCCCCACGGAATAAGTGGTCCCAACCACAAGTACAAGTAGCCCCACAGCATAAGTGGTCCCAACTACAAGTATAAATGGCCCCACAGAATAAACAACTTTTCGCCCTAAAAGCTTAACAGCTAACACACACACAACTGCAAAGTTCTACAACCAACCATATGGCACCAACAATCCTCATATCAGCTCAGTCTCCACATACATCTACAAAATCTCCGCTCACGATATGATACCATATCCAGGATTATCAGCACTTAATACTCACGTATTCATCCGTACAGCTAATATCCAATATTCAACCAGCTACCGATACAGTTTACCCATGGTACTCACCTACAGGTTACCTACTTAAGAGGTACTCACTTAGTCATTTATGAAACATATACACCTCACACATATGCTAACAAGACAGTTATCTTGGTCAGTTAGCAATATTTTCTCAACTCATCATTTTCATATACTAACAGATTTTAAGTACATGATACATTGGTATGCTACATCTAACTTACTCTGATGCACACGTTTGTAGTATTCACTACCTATGTGAATACCCTTACGCCACACCACTATATCATCCCTACTTTCACGAGTTGTTATTATATGTTCATTCCGTATACACGTACACCTATTGTACGGGAATGGATAAGGCTCTAATTCTGCAAACATACAACACCATGTATAAAACCTTATATTTCTACTATGTATACGTATATCTGTGCGTATACCTTTCACATCTATATATTGCTTTAGTTCACGTATGTCTTCCTCCAAATTATGCCCTCCATCTACGGGATTCCAATTTCTACTAATACGATCACATAGATCCCCAGCCTTCGTCATCATCATACTCCAGTCGTCTGACACTCTTTGTAGATAAAATTTGTTAACCAGCAACTGTAGATGACCTGGAAGCCTCACATATATCTCCATAGCTGGAATCTGCAACTTATGTTAGTCTCTAAATAACATAACGTCTATTTATAGTCAATCAAAATTAACTATTCTAGCGATCAATATCTTCTTTTTATCATCCACTATCCGTGCTTTTAGTAACGAAGAGACTTAATGTGTCACTTTTGCACAGCTCATCCACTATAGTCACATCAACTGTTCATTACATAATTATTAAAAAATGAAACGTCACTAGATTCTCAATCTCCAGCGTCCTAATTATTCCCAATAAACTCTATGATTGCCAATCAATAAAATGGACAATACAAATGCACACCAATTAGTTATACCCTCAGCTTATTGGATTCCTCATAACCAACTCCCGATTCGAACGCGGATCCTGTGCTTTCAATAGTAGGAGCTCCACTACTCTCTTCCACACCTATCTACGTCCGTTTCAGAACTTGTCCAGAAGTCCCCAGGTTGTTTAACGAACATAGTCGTAGAAAATCTTTCAAATAAAAAGGATTTACCTTACAGATATCACCCGGCAAAGAACCTGGCCAACTCAAACATTCTAGGACTATTTAGTCCCTACTTCCTACACTTCAATGGTGTTTCTTAAACACCTTATCAACTCTAGCATTTATTCACGACAACAGGCCTTAAGTAATTATGCACCAATATGGGGTTTTCTAGCAGGCATTTAAGCACACGTATATCATATATTACAACAATAAAGACTAAGCATTTAAACATTTTCCCTACTGATGTTGGCTGACGGTACACGCTGCTTCTTTGCAACAACGTTCATTCAACCTCTTATTCAAAAAACAACTTTTTTTTTATAAAAATGTCTTCAAAGAAAACTTTAGAGTTTCAAGCCTGAGATCAAAACCCATCAAGTGAGTCTGATTCACTCAACCTGGCTCTGATACCAACTTGTAACACCCCACTTTTAAAAAAACATCTTTATTTAAATGAATATCAATAATTAACATTTTGAAAAACATTCAAAAACATTTTACATCGATTCACAGCGTAGATCCTCAGATAAGCAGCATCAGTGTGTATCCGTCATGCCTAGCCGTCATTTTCACCTGTATACCTGAAATGATAATTTAATAGGGAAAGGATAAGCACACGGCTTAGTGAGTTCCAACATCTACACAGCATGTTAATCACATATACTCAACCCCTATAGGAAAATACAGCTATTTATCACACATAACCTGCTCTACCCAGTACGTCGAATTATAGTCTTTTACTCAGCATTTCGAGCCGCGCATACTCTGTACGTCGAGTCATGCGTATCTGCTCAGTAAGTCTAACTCCTCTGCTTAGCCCTTAGAGCCGCGCATACCCTGTACGTCGGGTCATGCGTATCTGCTCAATAAATCAAACTTCATTGCTCAGTACGTCGAGCCACCCTATATATCTCAATTTGTCACCCCCATATTATCCACATGCTAGACCTAAACATGTCTAGTACTAACTACAAACACCATATCCCAACCCATACAGCTATCACAGGAAAGTGTATTATCAATAAAATACACAAAACTTGGTATTACACATAAACATCTTATAAGCACACAACACTACAATAAAGCACACATAACCTCCACACAATGTAGTGAGAAACAGACCTGGCTGTAGTTGACTATAGCGTTTATCTTTGCTTTGTATTCCCTCTTTAATTAAGATTGACGCTTTCACAAAGCCTTGACACGCTTCCCGTTCCGCTCTTCCAACACTTCCCGGGCACCTCCCTACTAGCTACCGCTCGCTCTTAACTCCTCCCGACCTATTTTTCCTCACCAGAACACTTCTCGATATCGTAAGGTTGTTTGGTGTTTGTTGTGGGTTGAAATGAAGAAGTTGGGCCTCTATTTATAGGGCTTGAAAACACTATTCATGACATCATCACGACGTCATCACGACATCATCGTCACTATTCACGACGTCATCACGACATCATCGTCACTATTCATGAGGTAAGCGCTTACTTCATTTCTCGGGTACTATTCACGCGCGGAGTTACTATTCATGCCCGAGTACTATTCACGCCGGAGTTACTATTCACAACGTTTTTTTTTTTTTTTTGAAAAACGGTCGTTACAACATGTCTTGATGACTTAATGCTTAGAGCATACTGAGTCAGATTTAGGATATGACCTGACTGGGAATACTTAATGGATTTTTTTACATACATGAGAAATCATTGGAAAATGATTAGGGGTGAATGTTGATAACAATTTGAAAAGAGTTTTTCAAATAAGGACTTAATGGTTAAAGAATTTCGTTGGCATTCCGATGGAGCGCGTGTGGCTCACCGGCACATCGTAACACCTCGAAATAGTCTTAGGGTGCAGTCGTGTGGACTAAAGATCCCGAGAACCATGGAAAGTCACAGTACATAGAATGGAGTTGTTAGTGAGAATGACGATATGACTAAAATTGAGATATCATCGGAAGAATATCCGATCGGATAAAGTGTATAAATGTATAACATTTGAATACATAGAAAGAGTGAAAGGTCAAGTAGACATAGATACATAACACGAATTAAATAGTTTAAAAGGAATCTAGAAACCGATAATAGTTTTATGTAAAATCCGACTTGGTGATTACCTCGTGGAGACTTGGTAATTAGGCAAGAGTAGCCACCGGTCAGATTTTATGTTTCAATTTTGCATGTTTCACTTCCCGAATAATTTGATTATTCAAAAGGTCCACAGTCGCTCATACTTTTCGGGAGTAAGTATGAACGAAGACTGTCGTGAATTGGTTTGTAGATTGTCTAAGGAGTTAGACATTGCAGTAAGACTGCTACAACGTTCATGAGAACTTAGAAATAGAGATTTGAGTATTGGATAAACCCGCGCTCAATAGATTGCTTCATGGATTACATCACGAGCAATGTTGAGACGATAATATCTTATGATCTTAAAGCGGAGACATATGAGTTGACATTTGCAAGTCGGTTGTGCATTGATAATACGTAAACGCATTGGTAACTCGATGTTATAAAACGCATTGTTGTGTACGATTTGATAAGTAAAAGACACAAGCATATGAGTCGAAGCTTATTCGTTCCTTGACCCTGGTGGGAAACAGATATCTGTAGGCCGCTCGATGATTTTGAAGTTGACTAAAGTGCTGGCCAGCCTAGACTAAGTTGATGTGTTCAATTAGAAGTCTGAAAGTCATAAGCAGAATCGGAAATCGGGAAACAGGGTATCGGACAGAGATTGATTTCAATCCATGTCTCGTGTCTGAAAATATCTTGTTGGACGAAGGATCATATGATCACTTATCTATGGACAGAACTGACTGGGTCAGAGTTCGGCAGCAGTTTCTTGGAAGCTGCAGGTTGTTAATTAATCAGAAGATAAATTAAAGTCATAGACTTATCCAAGTGGGAGACTGTTGGATTAGGTGTCTAAGCCATGAATTTATATTTATATTTATCTTGTTAATTGAAGCAAAGTCCATTTGGGTTGCCCTCATAGCTGGAGGTTAGGATAGAGTTCGGTAGAGTAAAAGGTTGATTTATTAATTGTTTAATAAATCAATAGAATTAATTAAATGGTTTATTAATATATTTAAGTGCTAATATATTAATTAGAAACTATAATAATTAATTGAGATTTAATCTAGAATTAATTGGATTTAATTTAGTGATTAAATTAATTAATTAATTAAAGTGTAGGGGCTGACTTGTATTTATTCAATAGTTGAATAACTGGCAAGAGATAAGCCAGGGGCCAAAATGGCGCCACCCTGGAGGCTTCTCCTAGGGTTGGCGAAAACCCTAATAGGGTTTAAGGAAGCCTTATCCAAGTGGCCAGCAGGCTTGCCCACCTTGGAGGCTCCTTAGGGTTTCAGGTGTAACCCTTTGGAGGCTATAAAAGGAACCCTCTGGCACCCTTATTCTCTGTGCCACTTTTTACCAAAATTACTTTGCTGGACTGTCTTCTCCATTGCTTGGGTGTGACTTGCATTTGAGGCAGGACACTTGTGCTGCTAGCTTCAAGAACAAGATTCAAAGGTTGGTAATTCTTGTTTTAAACTTTAGAAATTATTGTTGGCCTTTAGCTTTAGTTTATTATCTTCATAGAAGGAAACATAGATCTTTCTAGGGTTGCATGTGAACCATAAGAAATTATTTGTTCATTGTTTGCTAGAAAACCCTTCAATTTGTGGGGACTGAGGACCCAAATACGAGAATTCTTACACAGTTCAAGCTTTACCAATTACCAGCAGATTGTTGAAGCAGCCAAATCCCGAGAAAAAGAGTTGTAGAGGCAAGATGACGAGAAAAAGGGGGATAAAGATAGTGGAGGTCAGAAAAGGAAGTGGGAAGGAAAATCAGGAGGCAATTTCCAAAAACAGCCAGTCCCGAGTTATCAGCCTCGAGGTGATTCGAGGAAGGTGGAGAGTAAATGGTGTGAAAAGTGTCGTTGTAAACATTCTGGAGATTGTGATATGAGCACCCCGTCCCTCATATGTTATAAGTGCGGGAAGACAGGGCATATGGCTCGAGATTGCTTAGAGAAAAGCCATGTGTGTTTCAACTGTGGAGAAAGCGGCCATATCCGCCCGGATTGCCCAAAACCGAGAATCGATTCACACCGCGAGACTCCGAGGGTGGGACGAGGTGATAATAGAGGTGATAGACGAGATAGAGGTGGTGGGAACGTTAAAACTCGAGCTTTTCAGATGATTGTGGAGGAGGCTCGAGATCGGACCGATGTTATCACAAGTATTTTTAGCTTGAACTCTTTTCAAGCACGAGTACTTTTTGATTCTGGTGCATCTGTGCCCTTTATATCGGAGTCTTTTGCTTCTAAATTAGATATTTCATTAGTTGACTTGCATGAAAAAGTGATAGTAGATGTAGCATATGGGAGATGTGTTTTAGTAAAGAGTCAGTATAAACGATGTCGACTTGCGATCTTTGGGGTTACATTCCTTATCGATCTGAAGTCGATTACTAATCATGAGCTTGATGTAATAGTCCGGATGGACTGGTTAGATGACAATAGAGGTAATATGGAATGTCATGAGAAAACACTTTCCATAAAAACACCGAGTGGTTCCCGAATCTTAATACGAGGTGAAAGACGTTCTCGAAAGGTACCGATATTATATTTGGCAACGGCTCGGAGATATATGGAAAGAGGAGGTGAATTGATTATGACACATGTGATTAGTGCCAAATCAAAACTTCCCAAAATTGAAGAAGTAGAAGTGGTTGGAGATTATCCCAATGTATTTCCAAATGATCTTCCAGGCTTACCACCGAGTCGGCAAGTTGTGTTTGTGATCGACGTCATACCGGGGGTGAAGCCGGTAGCTCGACCACCTTATCGGTTGGCACCATCCGAGATGGAGGAATTAAAGAGACAATTGCAAGAGTTATTGGAACTTGGATTTATTCGTCCGAGTTCTTCTCCGTGGGGTGCGCCTATACTTTTTATGAAAAAAAAAAGATGGTTCTATGAGAATGTGTATAGATTATCGAGAGCTCAACAAAATTACTATAAAGAATCGTTACCCGTTGCCGAGGATCGATGATTTATTTGACCAACTACACGGAGCCACGTATTTTTCAAAGATTGATTTGAGATCCGGTTATCATCAATTGAGAGTACAAGAAGTTGATATTCCGAAAACGGCTTTTCGCACGAGATATGGCCATTACGAGTTTTTAGTCATGCTGTTCAGTTTGACTAATGCTCCAGCTGCTTTTATGGATTTAATGAATCAAATTTGTCGTCCTTTTCTCGATAAATTCGTAATTGTATTTATCGACGACATTTTGATTTACTCGAAGAGTCGAGATGAGCATAGATTTCATTTACAACAATGTTAGATCTTCTTCGTAAGGAGAAGTAATATGCGAAATTTTCGAAATGTGAATTTTGGTTACGGGAGATACAATTTCTTGGCCATGTGATAAACAAAGATGGTATAAAGGTGGATCCGGCAAAGATCGAGGCTGTAATAAATTGGGAGCCACCAAAGAGTCCAATGGAGGTTCGTAGCTTCTTGGGGTTAGCGGATTATTATCGGCGATTTGTTGAAAATTTCTCTTGTATAGCTACACCCCTAACCAAATTGACAAAGAAGATAGAGAAGTTTAGTTGGACTGAGGCGCAACAATCAGCTTTTGAGCAATTAAGAGATTGCTTATGTAAAGCTCCAATGTTGGCCTTACCGCAAGGAGGGGAAGACTTTGTTCTCTACAGTGATGCCTCCCTAAACGGTCTTGGATGTGTATTGATGCAAAGAGGATGTGTAATTGTGTTGGGGTTCTGATTGTGATGAGATTTAATATCCGAAGTACTTATGTTCCTGTCCGAAGGTTGTTATGCGAAGCAAGAGATTGATCCTAAGTTGAAGACTGATGATACGAAGCGGTACTAGCTGTCATTGACTGTCGTACTTATCTTTTATTATAGATAATGTATAGGGCTTTATCCTTATCTGTAACTAATTGGATTAAGTGTTTATCACATTAGATCTTAGTATAAAAACACTCTTAGCCCTAGGTGTTCAATACGTACTCTTAGATCAGTTGCATATTCATTCTAATGTTCTTAATAGTTGCTCGTCATTAAAAAACTTGGAGCACTACCCTTTTTACATTGAATAAAATCATTCGACCGATTGAATACTCAAATACTTGTGTTCTTGTTGTTAGTCTTGTTCTAATTTGATCTTACAAGTGGTATCAGAGCGAGTTGCTTGCTGATCTGATTTTGAGATTAAACCTTTTCTTTGATTCGTGGTTTCAAATTGTTCTTGAATACACTCTTCCGTGATTCAGAGATTTTAATCTTGGTAATTTTCCAGCAACGATCTAACTTTCAATGGCCTACAACGCGAACAACGCTATGATGAACTACGCAGCCCTACTTGGTTCCAGCAACAAAGCACCGATGCTGATTCCTGAACATTACGATCAATGGGCTGATCGTATGGAGGATCACTTATCAGGTATCGATGAAGATCTCCTGAGATCCCTGAAGGAAGGACCGTTTACTGCTAATGCCCATACCAGATTTGCTGCTAAATCTGGCGAAACTGTTACTCCTCCTGTCGAGATAGAAGCCACTATTGCTGCGAACAAGAGGAAGATCGAAAATGATAAACGGTGTATGCGAGAACTGAAGAGCGGTCTACCTCCTGTCGCTTTCAATCTGATCCGAGGGTCCAAGTCTGCTAAAGAAATTTGGGACATACTGAAGATGTGATACGAAGGCAGTGATGTCATGAAGAAGAGTAAAGTCAACAACATTCTGGCTGATTTCAGCAATTTCAAACAACTGGACAATGAAAAGATTGATCAGACATTCGAAAGGTTTACTGATGTGGTTTATGAACTGGAGAAACATGGAGTTTCGAAGACTTCGCATGAAACTAACTTCCGATTCATGCAATGTCTCCGAAGGGAGTGGAAGCAAATCACCATGATGGTGAGGGCTCATGAGAAGATTAACTCCTACTCGCTTGAAGAACTCTACAATCTACTCAAATCTTACGAGTATGATGTTTTAGATGAAGCTGGTGATTCACCGAATGCTGGCACTCTTGCTTTTGTTTCAAAAATCGAATCCGATGACATCACTGATGCTGATGATGAAGGTGAAGAGGATGAAGAAAGTGATACGAAGGCACTATACTCCAACAACAATAGGAACTTTCAGAAACGACCACAGAACAAACCTAACTTCAATCGAAACCTCAACAATGGAAAACAGCTAACTAAACCAGCTGAATACTCCAAACCGAAGTCTGATACAACTCCTCAGCCTGAAAAGAAGTTGTTGGGTGATTATGGATACGACTGCAATTACTGCTATGGAAAGAATCATCTAGCCAAAGACTGCATCTTGAAGAAGGCTAATGAGAAAAAGGAAAGAGTCAAAGATGAAGCATACTATACGAAGAAGCTGGAAGAGGTTCGTGTGAAGACTCAAAGTCTATCACTCATTGCTCTTAATAGTGGTGATGGTACTTATCAGATTTGGTCATCTGGTTCGGATGACGATGAAATCCGCAGACCTACTCATGGGGCAATGTTTGCTGCACATACCGGCCATGACATATGGTCCGAAGAGGAGAGTTCGGATGAAGAGGAAGAAAGAAAGATAACTAGTATATGTCTGATGGCACAAGGAACAAACTCTTCGTCCAATGCTCGTCTTACCATTCCAGAACAGGTATTACTTTTACTTCAAAACTTTAACGTTCCTGAAGAACTTTTTATTAATGACCTTAACGAAATTACTTCTGACTGTCTGCATATGAATCAACTACTTGTTTCAGCAAATAGTGATGCGTGCCAGGCAAAGGATGAAGGAATTCATGGGGCACTAGAGAAAAGTCAACTTAGAATAGATATTTTAGAAGAAAGTAGGGAACAGTACATGAAAAACAATGATTTGTTATTAAAACAAAGAAAGATTTTTTGTGAAATTGCTAAAAGATTATATGCGTACATTACTCGTATTTATCACTCATCTGATATTTCATTAGACCATCACAAAAAATTACTACCTTTTATCGAGTTTAAGTTACAAGAAGTTGATTTTATTTCATATGAATGTGAATCTATTGTTTCATCAATTGAAATACCTAACCCAACTTATGCTAATGGTATTGTTCCATTCGAAAAATTATTAAGGCCTAATGATTTATTAAAAGTAATGGATAAGTCTCTACCCACAGTTCCTCTAGCAACTAAAAGTAATTCAATGAATGTTATTGTTGATACTTCTGAAAATGATTCTGATTCTGATTCCGATATTGAAGAAATAGGCTGTAGTGATTTATCACAAAAGAAAACTTCATCAGTATGTACTTCAAAATCCGAATCCACTGTGACTAAAGAAAGTACCAAAACAACTGAAGAAAATGTTCCTAAGGATAAAAAGGTCTCTTCGGATGACAAAACCAAATCTTTTCAAATTCTTAGTACTTCGGATAGCTACTCTGAATACGCAGATAATAAAACCAAAAGACTTGTTGAACAAGCTTGCACGTATCCAAAAATAGCAAACTTTAAAAATACAGTTTTTTGTTAAAAAGGGGGTAAAACTTGAAGATAGTTGCGAACTTCTTTCGCTTATGAAAGAAGACAATACAAATGTCACAGCCGAAGGTTTCTTCTCATCTGATAAAATGCTCGAAAACACTTTGAATGCGGAAATGAAATTTAAAATCAATAAACGAAAACAAGATATGCATCAGATGAAAAACACCTTCGGACGTCACAATCAGCAACACAATCGAAGTTTTTTGAACAATCGAAGTTTTTCAAACAATCGAAATGTTTCAAACAATCGGAATTTTCCAAATAATCGAAATTCTTCAAATACCAGAAATTTTGAACCAAATAAAAATCAAAGATAGACTCAATCTTCAGTTGAAAAGCATAAATAATTTTACAATAATAGACGAAGAAAGAACTATCGTGACTCTCAAAACAAAAAGAAAGCATTGCAAAATCAACAAAAGTCTTTTAAAGTCAAAAACTTTTCCACAACACCTAAGGAAATCGTTTTTGAACCTGCAAAACCTATCTATTCAAACAAAAAGTACGAAAAAGCAACTAAGGTAACTACTAAAGGAAGCAATCTAGTTGATACATTTCATGTCTGGCTTGATAAGAACATGGATTTGTTTAAAGATAAAAGTTTAACAATTAAAGACTTTAAACTTGCTTATGAAGAGTTCTTATGCGAATCTACTCAATGTAGTACTTCGTCTGGGAAATCTTTACTTTCAAACAAAAAATGGGTTCCTGTGAAACCAACTCCAATTTCCACATTGAGTCCTAAAGAACAAAAACAAAAGAAAATTTTGAAATGGGTTCTAAAAGTTACTAAAACTCAAACAATTGAAACCTCCATTGAGTCAAATATTGCTTCAACTTCTGGCACCAAAAAGGATGATATGGTCGCTTCATGGATATGATCCGAATACTTACCCTCAAGGACCCAAGCCATGTTGGGTACCTGAACTCTCTCTCTAATTTGTAGGTAATGATCGATGAGTAGTACGACAAGGAATGGTATATCGACAGTGGCTGCTCACGACACATGACGGGGAGGATAGAATACTTAACGTATTTCAGAAGCTTAGAAGATAGAGGAGATGTTAAGTTTGGAAACAACGAAACTTGTCCGATCAAAGGATATGGGAAAATTACCAATGGAAAATTTACGATCAACCGAGTTGCTTATGTAGAAGGACTCAAGCACAATCTGGTTAGTGTTTCTCAACTCATGGTGGGAACTGGTCTGAAAGTCAAATTTGATGAAAATGGTAGTGTCATCAAGAAGAAAAAGACCAAAGAGGTTCTACTAAAATCTAACAGAAAAGGCGAAATGTTCCCACTTGATATGAAGCCAATCGTAGGAGCTCCTTCAATATGCTTACTTTCAAAAGCCCCTTCGGATATGAGCTGGCTATGGCACAGACAACTATCTCATCTAAACTTCAAGAATATCAATAAGCTAGTGGCACTTGACTTAGTCAGAGGAATGCCTGCGTTAAAGTTTGATAATGATACCTTATGTGCTGCATGTGAACATGGAAAGCAGAAAAGACAAGCACATCCCATCACCATAGACTCCAAAATAACCGAACCACTCGAGCTTCTACACATCGACCTTTGTGGTCCATCTTCGGTTGAGTCACTTGGAGGCAAGAAATATATTCTAGTCATTGTGGATGACTTTTCAAGATTCACATGGGTTATCTTTCTGAGAAATAAATCTGATACCCCAGCAGAACTCATTGCCTTCATCAAACAAATCGAACTTCATCTCAAGAAACCAGTACGAACTATCCGAAGTGACAATGGCACTGAATTTAAAAACCATACAATTGATTCGTATCTAAAGGAGAAGGGCATCACTCATAAATTTTCTGCCCCTATACTCCACAGCAAAACGGTGTGGTTGAGCGAAGAAATAGATCCCTACAACATGTTTCACTCAGAATTGATCCTTCATTCATCGACGATTTAACATCACTCCTTACGAAGTCATAAACAAAAGAAACCAAATGTAAAATTCTTCCATGTATTTGGCTGCCGATGCTTTATCATGAAACTCAAACCTGGAACTACGAAGTTTGAATCCAAATCCGACGATGGGGTCTTCCTGGGCTACTCCCACTCTGCGAAAGCTTATCGTGTACTAAACAAGACAACAAGGAAGATTGAGGAAACTTTCAATCTGACATTTTATGATCACTATATCAAGAAATCAGAATAACTCTTTCCTCGTACGCCCATTTTTCCAGAAATACCAACTGAAGTTATACCTTTGGAATCTTTCAACCTTGATTTCTCTTTCCTATTTGACAATCCTGACCAAGCAATAAATGCTGAAATACATGCGAAGGACAACAATGTACTAGAAATCACCAAGCTCACCGATGATCATCTCACAAATAACCCATCACCTCCAAAAGATCCTTCGGTTGAGGGGGAGTGTGAGAAATCCAACCTAAAAGATCCTTCAACAGAGGAGAACTCATCAAAGACCACTTCTTCTAATCTGAAACACGTTCACTCAACAGAACCACCCACTTCTCATTTCGAGGGGGAGTCATCCAACAAGACACCTTCTGCTGAGGAGGACTTATCTGACAAGCCCACTTCTATTGAGGGGGAGCAACCAATTCCTGACGGTATATCCGAAGACAACCTTTCTACTTCGGATTATCCTTCTGATATGGAGGAAGTGCATGGAGAAACTCTGCCTGAATATGATCCAGCTTATCCACCTCTTGAAAAATGGACAAAAGATCATCCGAAGGCTCAGGTAATTGGTAATCCAAATGAAAAGGTACTTACTCGATCTCAATTAAAAGCTAAACAACATGAATTAAATAAACGATCGGACTTCTGCATGTTTAATGTTTTCATCTCAAAAATTGAACCTAAAACTGTAAAAGAAGCTTTTCTACACTCGGATTGGGTTGAGGCCATGCAGAGTGAGTTGGCCGAATTTGAACGAAACAAAGTATGGCGTTTAGTACCTAAACCAACCAACTCCTCTGTAGTAGGTCTCAAATGGGTTTTTTGAAATAAACTTGATACAGAAGGTAACATTCTTCGAAACAAAGCTAGACTAATTGTCAAAGGATATTGTCAACAGGAGGGAATCGATTATGATGAAACCTTTGCTCCTGTTGCCAGACTTGAGTCCGTCTAAATCTTTTTGGCATTTGCAGCCCATAAAAACTTTGATGTCTATCAAATGGATGTCAAATGTGCATTTTTAAATGGCAAACTTGAGGAAACAGTGTATGTGGAACAATCACCTGGTTTTATAAACGAAAAATATCCAAATCACTGTTATATCCTTGAAAAAGCAGTCTATGGATTAAAGCAAGCACCAAGGGCCTGGTACGAAACTTTAACCACGTTTTTAAAACAATCAAACTTCAAACAAGGCTCTGTTGATCCTACTCTCTTTCGAAAGAAAGCTGGTAATCATCTCATGTTACTTCAAATCTACGTGGATGATATCATCTTCGAATCAACAAACCCTAATCTTTCAAAAGAATTTGAAACCCTGATGAAAAGTAAGTTTCAAATGAGCATGATGGGGAAGATAAACTTTTTTCTCGGACTACAAGTTAAACAAACATCAGAAGGAATCTTCATAAACCAAGAAAAATACACACGAAGTCTGTTGGAGAAATTTGGTATGGAGAACTATTCAAATGCGAAGGTTCCTATGGCTGCTGGTACTCGACTCACACCTTCGCTTGACAAACCGGCGGTTAATCAGAAGGTCTACAGAAGCATGATTGGTTCACTACTCTACTTAACTGCCAGTCGCCCTGATATCATGTTCTCGGTTTGTAATTGTGCACGATATCAGGCGAATCTAAGAGAACCTCATCTAACCGCAGTTAAGACAATCTTTCGTTATCTTCATCGAACTCCTTCTCTTGGTTTATGGTATCCAGTCAACTCAGGTTTCTTTCTACAAGCCTATTCCGACGCTGATCTGGGAGGATGTGCACTTGATCGCAAAACCACCTCAGGGGGATGTCAATTGTTAGATGGCAAGCTCATCAGCTGGCAATCGAAGATGCAAACATGTGTTTCCATCTCCACAGCCGAAGCAGAATACATAGCCGCAGCTACATGTACCTCTCAGATGATATGGGTTCAAAGTCAACTACAAGACTATGCCATCCACATGCGAAGAATACCTTTGTTCTGTGACTCTCAAAGTGCCATACGAATATGTCATAATCTGGTTTAACACTCGAAGACAAAACATATTTCCCTCTGATATCACTTCATTAAAAGTCATGTAGAAGAAGGGAACATATAGGTCCATTTCGTTCATACGAATGATCAGCTGGCAGACATCTTCACCAAAGCTCTTGATGAGAAAGCCTTTACACGAATCATCCATGGGCTAGGCATGCTTGAGTCATCCGTAGTTCCAAACACATAATCCGCTAAGTACCTTCAACCAAAAATCTCTGTAATGTTTTCAATTATTTTAAGTTTTTTTCCTAAGGATGAATAGGTTTAAGTTTTTTATCTTTTTTTAACATTTTCGTGTCATCAGAAGTGAACTATTCATAAACGAACCTTCAGTTCAGTTCGGATAACGTTTTTACAACAATTCGCATAACCTAAGCCACTATTCACATCCGACTCTTCGGTTCCCTTCTGATAACACTTAAAATGTTGACTTTTGCCCATAGCATTACTCATGCCTCACTCATCCGAAACCAAAATATTGCAAAATATCGAAACACCATTAAAGGACAAAATGGGGTTTTTAGAGTCTATTGAGCATATCTCATTGCACTAAGAGATATTTAGGACTCGCACTGCAACATTGGTAACACTTCGGATGATCTGATCATGGTTAAAGACCTCTTGACATATCCATACTTCGTACAAGCCTAAATGTATCCCTCATGTCTTACTTGCATCCAGTGGTTCTATCCTTCGCATAAGCTGCTAACTAAACAAAAAGACGTAGTCTTTTCAGGATATGTTCCAGGTGTTACGTAGCTGTAACACATCTGACAATTCCTGATACGAAGAAAAGAAACCTCATGCAAATTTCACTGAAATGAATAAGTCGAGAAATTTAAAAAGCAATACATACTTCAAGCGTAAGAGAGTCAACATAATTCAAATGCAAAGAAATGCTAGAAAGGCACTTTCATAAAACTTCAAATCTATCTTCGGATACAATAAAGAATCGATATTAAGGCATACTCAAGGCGTACTCCCTGTCTTCAATGCAACAATCAGGATCTCCTGTAACACAGTTGAGAACCGGATTGGGGGTATGAACATCTCAGTAACCCGTCTTCAGCGACAAGGGTGGAGTAGTGCACAACTTTCAAAGGCTTGTCATCCGAAAAGCGTGTCCAAATACTCCATGTGGTGAATAGAGATAAATTTTCTTAACAATTCCATACTACTTAAGATCAGAAACCCAAATAAGTAACTCTTCGTATCAGCATGTGTCATCTAAGGTTACTCTACGTAACACTTAGAATATTATATCAGACAACTAAACTTATTTAAAGGCGATAGTGGAATACTTACACTGGTGTCAGCTATCCATATGAATGCACTTTACATCAATCTTGTTCGAATATGATTGTGTCCTAAGGACTTCCTAGAATAATCAGCTCTCATCCACTGAACTGAACCACAAACCATACTTTACGAATATTGAATGAATCCAAGTGTTATCACTTCGGATGAGTGGCATGACAACAAAATGAGCAGACTTCGGTTCTACAATCCAATATTCAAAAATACCAAAACTATTTTCTTTTTATTTCTTTTATGGTAATTAACCGTCATAATCTTTGTTGGGATTCAGCGGGATTTCAGGGATACTTTTGATTCTTGTTTTGCTTTGGGTTCTGCAGGAACCAATGAGCATTAAGCACAACGGTTACTTGGGATGATGCAGCTGTCACACCAATAAAAAGGGAACGTCCCCTCAACTTACGGATGACGTGGAGACACCCCATTCGACCATTCAAACACACACATTAAATACACATTCTCTCTCCACTCATCAATCTTGTATTTAAACCAAGCAAACCCCTCATTCATCCCTTCCGTTTCCAAAATCTCAGCACCTGCAACTCAAATCTCTCAAACACTCCCAAATCGCAAAGCTCAATGTCACTCACCATGGCTACCGATGAAATTTCGTTCACAGCTGGAGATGCCGATTCCGTTCATGATCTAAATCCCATGTCGTCAAACCACATCGCAAACCTCAACCCGGAAGCTTACTCATCAACAATGACAATGCTAGTCGTCTGTCTGCGACATTCACCCCTGCACCACGCCATGACTGCAACTGCTCAAGTTCCAAAGTTGTGGGTAAATAGGGCACACCATACTGCGTGTCTGAATGCAGATGGTAACTCAGTGTCCTTTGAAATCCTCACCGCCGATGACAATAAGAAAACTATTACGGTCAAGAAGGAGCAATTCACGAGAATCCTTCAACTTCCGGTGTCTGGACGGTTTCAGTTGGTTTCTCAATCGGAAATCTTAAATATGCTTAACGAGATGGGGCATACACCGGTAACTTACACAATGAGTTCTTTCAAGAAGAACAAATTGCCTTCCATCTGGGGCTATTTCTTCAGTGTGATCCTACAAATTCTCTCTGGTAGAACTTCGGGCCTTGATTCAGCTTCTTATACATTCTTGCAACTTCACTATGGCATTTACTACAACGTTCCAGTAGACTATGCTTCGATTCTATGGACGGACTTCACAACATACATGAATCATGCGAAGCGAGCCACAGACATCGCATCAACACGCTTCTGGGCACTCATCGTCCAAGCCGTCTACACTCATGAGAAGGTCCCAGTACCTTCGGACTTGTCTGTTTATGATTTTAGCCTCGTCTAGATTCCGTCAAGCTCAAATTCGGATGACAAAATGGACTTCATTGCTCAAATTCCTGAGGCAATGCTCTGCAAGGTTCCAGACGACAATCTCACCCTGATCGAGTACAGAAAGACAATCACGATTCCTCCACCACTCAAGGTCTTCACAAGGGTCATAGAATCTGAACTTCCTAAGGCCAAGGGTGGAAAACGAAAGGGACAAGCAGAACCATCCGAAGCCCCAGCAAAGAAGACAAGAACAAGGAAGAAAACCCACACAGTTAAGCCTTCACAGAAGAAAACTGCTCAATCGTCACGACCATCCACACCTCGATCCGACGATGATGAAGAAGAGGAAGAGGAGGAACACTCACATCAGGAGGATACAATCATTCCTCCCTCACCAACTGGCACAACAACAACTTCGGTACCACCTTCTGATCCATTTATTGCTCTAACTGAAAATCCGGTGGTATCTGCACATATGACCAACGTCGAAACATCTAATGTGGAGACAAGTCATATTGAGACCTCTATGCATGCATCTAATGTGGAAACAAGTCTCACATATGGTAATCCAACTGGCACCAAACCACCATCTCCACCACCAACACACACCACCTCCTTTTTCACCATAACAACCGAAGTACCTCCACTTTATTCTTTTTTTACGGATAACTTGGCTGATTCACCCTCTTCTCAAGAACAAGCAGACGAAGATTATTTTGAAACAGCCCCAATAAACATATAAGATGAGGATGATGATGAACCAGACACGAACCTGGTGTCAATGAAACAATTTCGCCTACTCAATGCGAAACTGAATGTCTTGATCCGAGCACAAACCACGTACACTTCGGACAAAGGGTCTATGGTCACTACTGACCATCTGGCAGAATCACTTACTTCGTTTGAAGAAACCATCACAACAAAAGTCAACAAGAAAATCGATGCAGCAGTCAAAGCGGTTGAAACTGATGTCAAGCAGATGACACGAAACGTACTGGAGAAAATCGACTTGAGATGTAAGTTAGTGGAAAAACAAGTCGAGGAGAAGTCACAGAAAATCCAGGAACAACATACCTCCAAACTCACTGAAGTGGTCACCAAACTCAATTCTGCCCACACGAAAGTTCAAGCTAAGCTTACTTCACTGTCTACTTCGGTTGAGAATCTATCTAAACGACCTGTTGAGGAATTCGATGTCCAATTGCAAAGTTTAAGGAAAGAGTTTGAAGAAGCGAAGAAGACCATTGCAATTTATGAACCGAAGGTGCAGGAGTTAAATGTGTACAGAGAAGCGCAGAACATCACCAATCAACAAATGAAAATTTTGGTCTCCCAAACCACCAACTCCATCAGAAAGGATATTGCACCACTTCTTACACTTGTTAGTCGATTACCAGGTGCTCCGAAGCCCTCGGTGCTTTCGTCACAAGGGGAGAAGTGCCTCGACTAACAAGACAAACACGTATCACCTTCGCTTCGACAGTGACCATTACAACCATCGCACCACTCTCTCAAACAACAACCATTCCCACAACGTCGCCTTCAACAACTGTTCCTCCTGCTTGGGGAAGAACAACTCCGATGACAACCGAATCCACCTCCAGCCTCATAAAATGATTCTCGGTGGAGTTAATATCAGAGCAAGTACTGCACCCTCATCCACCTCAACGAAAATGACAACCTCTCAAGTACCTCCTGAGACTAGCCCATCGGTCGATAAGGGAAAGAAGATTGCTGAAGTGTTGTCAAATTCTGAAGAAAAGAAAAAGAAGGTAGAAGAATATGAAAAGTTAAGGCATATGTATGCGATCTCATAGAAAGGGCTGGAAAGAAAGAAGTCTTGGGTCCAGTGAACAAAATCTGGACATATGAGACGATTATGAATTTAGCCTTCACCACTGTGGAAGTATTTGATCGGTTGCCTCTTGTGTCATTCAGCGATGAGAATACAACAGAATTGCAATTAGATATCCCATTCAATCCGAAACTATTTGCAGCTAATGTCTATGATGTTGAGTTTGATCCAGCCGAGAAAAGAAAATGTCAAGAGCAAAAAGCTAGGTTTCATGCGAACCTTGCAGCTGATCAAACCGATGTCTGGTTCTGCTTGAAGATTGTTGGGACTGACCGAATAGAGACCGGGCCACTCTTCGAAGATATATATATATATATATATATATATATATATATATATATATATATATATATATATATATATATATATATATATATATATATATATATATATATATATATATATATATATATATATATATATATATATATATATATATATATATATATATATATATATATATATATATCAGAACTTCACCTATCATGTCCGAAGAGGTGAACAAAGGATAGAGAGTTCATTCACTGTTGCTGATTTTCCACTCATGAACCCAAACGACTTCGTAGTACTAGTTGAAAGACTTTACAACTTGACTCAAGTGAGAATCTCACAGCAGGTCGGTCTTACTAAAGGTCATAGGATAATTAGAAGATTTATGGGTTCATATCTTCGAAACTTCGCTGTGTATGACTTGGAAATTGCAAAACTTTTTAAGCAATCTGTTCCAGCTGCTGATAAAGAGTTAACTGGCATAGACAAAATCAGTGATGGAAAGATTCTTCAGAAACCATGGGGAGTAGTTTACAAGGGAAAGCTCACCAAGAAAAGTCCATTGAAGAAACTATTCTTTGATATGGATGAAAAAGAGAAGTTTCCTTCAACGATCTTGGAAGGAATGATAGCTAGAGTAACGGTGAATAATGAGAACTCAGAGGATGCGAAGCTTGAGCATTGCACACATCTAAAGTGGTGGCTACAGATTCGGAGGGAATTGAGCAAAGCTTTTCGTATGTTATAGACTTCGGATACCTGGCATCTTCACCACAAAGGGGGAGAATGTTAGGGTTCTGATTGTGATGAGATTTAATATCCGAATTACTTATGTTCCTGTCCGAAGTTTGTTATGCGAAGCAAGAGATTGATCCTAAGTTGAAGACTGATGATACGAAGCGGTGCTAGCTCTCATTGACTGTCGTACTTATCTTTTGTTATAGATAATGTATAGGGCTTTATCCTTATCTATAACTAATTGGATTAAGTGTTTATCCAATTAGATCTTAGTATAAAAACACTCTTAGCCCTAGGTGTTCAGTACGTACTCTTAGATCAGTTGCATATTCATTGTAATGTTCTTAATAGTTGCTCGTCATTAAAAGACTTAGAGCACTACCCTTTTTACATTGAATAAAATCATTCGACTGATTGAATACTCAAATACTTGTGTTCTCGTTGTTAGTCTTGTTCTAATTTGATCTTACAAGTTGCATATGCATCTCGACAACTCAAATCACATGAGAAAGTTTATCCGGTACATGATTTAGAATTAGCAGCGATAGTCTTTGCATTGAAGATGTGGCAACACTATCTTTATGGCGTGCGGTTCCAGATTTACACAGATCACAAAAGCCTAAAATACTTATTTGATCAGAAAGAGTTGAACATGAGGCAAAGACGGTGGATGGATCTGTTAAAATATTATG
The DNA here is from genome assembly GCA_023525715.1 of Cichorium intybus. Classification (NCBI taxonomy): domain Eukaryota; kingdom Viridiplantae; phylum Streptophyta; class Magnoliopsida; order Asterales; family Asteraceae; genus Cichorium; species Cichorium intybus. The sequence goes on along the minus strand of CM042013.1, from coordinate 83,021,228 downwards.
ATTGTGAAATACTTTACCATCCAGGTAAAGCTATTGTAGTGGCGGATGCACTGAGTCGGAAAGAGTAGCCTATTCGAGTTGTATCGGCTTGAATGGGAGTTGTGAGTCGATTGCCAGAGGTGATACACAGATGTCAAAGAGAGGCTAATGATTTAAAGAAAGAAAGAATGATCGGACAGATCGGTTATGCGGAGAAACTAGTAGAAAATACGCAAGGAATCAAGACTTTTCAAGAGCGAGTTTGGGTTCCGAAACATGGCGAGGCGAGACAGTTGTTGCTAGAAGATGCTCACTGTACCAGGTATTTGGTTCATCCAGGTAGTACACAGATGTATCATTCTCTAAAACCGTACTACTGGTGGCCTGGTATGAAGCGAGATGTAGGACGCTTTGTGGAGAATTTCTTGCCATGTCTTCAAGTGAAAGCCAATCATCAAAAACCATATGGAACAATACAACCATTACCAGTACCAATGAAGAAATGTGATGAAGTCACTATGGATTTCATTACAAAGTTGCCTCGGACTCCTCGAGGATACAATTCCATATGGGTTATTATTGATAGATTAACGAAGTCGGCTGATTTCATTCCGATCTGAGAAGATTATCAAGTGTCAAAATTAGCCGAGATCTATACTAGATAAATAGTGAGACAACATGGAGTGCCAACTTCAATAACTTCTGATAGAGATAGTCGTTTCAATTCACATTTCTGGCAGAGTTTTCTAAGGCATTTTGGTACTAAAGCCTTATTGAGTACTGTGTATCATCCCCAGACAGATGGACAGTCGGAGAGGACGATACAAACACTTGAAGATATGCTACGAGCTTGCATAACTGATTTTAGGGGCAGTTGGGAAGATCACTTGCCTTTAGTAGAGTTTGCTTATAACAACACCTATCACTCCAGTATACAGATGGCACCTTTTGAAGCTTTATACGGTGCACCGTGTCGAACGCCAACTTGTTGGACAGAGATTGGAGAGAAACCATTGGCGGGACCAGAAATTGTAGCTGAAATCGAGGAGAAGATACAAAATATCCTTGAGCATATACGAATAGCCCAAAATCGCCAAAAACAATATGCATATAAGAGGAGGAAGCCATTAGAGTTCCAAGTCGGAGACATGGTAATGTTAAAAGTGTCCCCGTGGAAGGGAGTAATTCGATTTGGCAAAAGAGGTAAGTTGAGCCCGCGATTTATTGGACCCTTTCGAGTCTTGGAGAGAATTGGAGCAGTTGTATATAAACTTGAACTTCCTGATGAGTTACGAGATATTCATAATGCGTTTCATGTGTCACATCTCAGAAAAACATTGCATAACCAATCCACTCGAGTAACCTTAGCCGGGGTTCAATTAGATGAGAAATTGAGGTACCAAGAGATGCCGGAACAAATTTTAGATAAAAAGGTCAACAAGTTACGAAAAAAAGAGATTGGAGTAGTAAAAGTGCAATGGTGGCATCATAGAGGTACATATGTTACTTGGGAAGCCGAGGAGGAGATGCGGTCAAAGTATCCCTTTTTGTTTCAAGAGATTCCGAGGACGGAATCTTTTGAAGGGGGTAAGAACTTGTAATACCGAATTATTAAATTATAAAGATTTTGTGTTAATTTTAGTGTAATTAAGATTGAATAAGTTGCCATATGAGTTAGTATAGTTAAAATCCCAATTGAGTAAAGTTTGGATTTGAAATATGCAAAATCAGGCTACACGGGTCGTGTATGGTCACACGGGTCGTGTAGTAATTATTCACAAAGCATGGAGTAAGCCTTTTCAGACCTACACGGGTTGTGTACCTTTACACGGGTCGTGTAGTATTTTTTCATGAAGCATACCGAAGGCCAAGTTGGAACTCACACAGGTCGTGTTAGGCTACCCAGGTCGTGTGAGTCTGCATATGTTCAAGATGGCTTGCTGTGGGTCTCACACGGGTCGTGTGAGCCCACACGGGTCGTGTGGCACGCACAGTCCTGCTTTTAATGTGCGGGTTTTATTTCATTTGGGTAAAATTCATTTCGAACAAAACCCTTTCAAAACCCTAGAAACTCAAATCTAAACCCCTAAAGTCGAGATTAAAGCTTATAGTTCATGAATTGAAGCTAGAAATTGATACTTTGCGTTTAAGAGGTAATTGCCTTTAAATTTTGACTTCAATTTGATGGTGTTTTTCTTTGAATTGAGAAGGTTACAGGTGGTGGTAATGAACCACTCGTGGCTAACAAGTGTTAGAGTGAAATTATATGAATTTGTGAGTATAGGAGGGTTCTAATCTTAAACCCTAGCTAGTAGATGTTGTTGTTGTGTTTCTAAGGTTGTATGAGTCGAAATTGTAGAGTTGGAAGCTATAACTAGGATATTATTACTATCTTTTGGTTACAACTCTTTTCTATGAGTCCAAATTCCGATTGTTATGAGTATTGAGTATAAATTGAGATTATTCTTGAAGTTGAGTATTGAAATTAAGCTGTTGTGTTACTGCTAAAGCTAGACAGGATCACACACGAGGTTCTGGAGTTCCACATATCGACTCAACCTCATGTACGTAGTTATTTATTAGATGAATTATATATTGTTGTAATGTTTGTTGCAGATCAAAAATATGTTATGTTGTATTGAAGTTGAGTAAAACCAAGTTTGAGTTATTGAATTAAAGAGTAATAGTGTGTGTCACACACTAATGACTGAGATAGTCATTTGAGATCTACTTAAACGAGATGTTGGAAAATATAATCAAATTAATCCTTAATTATTCACTGAGCTATTGAAGCTCATAAATTGTTTGTTAATGTGGTTTGTGTTAGGTTCTGGTAATGCTGATCGTGGCAAGCACATCACTGAGGGATAGCTGAAGCGGACTTGGACTTGTTTATTTCCTTGTGTTGGACTATGTTTTTTGTATAACCCGGTTTTTGAGTAAACTAGTATGAAACTTGTTTGTACATAAGTTAACACTTAAACTACGCTTTTGATAGAATCTTGTAGAACTTGTTACTCATCTTTGGGGGTTACACCACTATAATACATATGTTTGATTTAATTATTGGTGTATCCTAAAATTGAGAAACCGGGCATTACAAAACATAAACTAGTTTTATTCCCACCAAAAAAGGATCTTTGATTACATGCATGTAAATATAATTACAACAACATAAAGGAAGTGAGAAATTACAACCTTTGTAGTCTTTTGGTCCAGTCTCAAAGATTGGATGTTCTTGAAAAGGCAACAAGTTCAAAGGGAATGAACTTCTCCATAGATATCCACTACAAGTTGCTGACATCTTGAATGCTAGTCCTTCCATTTGTGTTCTTACTATCTCTTAAGATTAGAAAAAAGTTTTTGCATAAACTTTGATGATAATTTCATATATACAACAAAAGACACACATGTCACCTCAAACAAAATGGAGTGTGATACCCCTTCTACGAAAATCGTCCTTGATGTAGACATTGATTTTGTTTTTGGTCCTGCTAAGAATGCTCATGATTCTAAAGCCATTGCTACTGCTGAGGTTCTGCAATAAATCATTACTTCTGGATCTCCCATTACGACTAAATCATCAGGTATTGAAATCTCCTCTTAGATTGAGGGGGAGAGTAACTCCCTTTAAGTGACCTCTATGCAAATTATAGATCCAATCCTCATTTAAGAGTATTCTAAACCTCAACTTTATGACAATCAGATGAGAGAGTTATAAATGAAAATCATGTTGCTGCCAGCACTTCAAATAATATCATTGCTTTCGAAATACCCGTTGAAATTCCAGATAGCTCAATAATAAAGGGGAGATCGCGTCCAACATTCAAGATGTTGAGGAGGAGCAACTGGAACCATTCAAGAGACCATCTACACATTAGCAATTGATCATCTCATGCCACAGTTACATATTTTGACCAAAGATCACCCACCAAACCAAGTAATAGGATTTTTTTTGTCTTCCGCTGCATGATTATTCCGTTAATCTGTTTAAATCCCAACACAAACCTTCTTCCATATAGATTAAGAAGATATATGAAACTTTAATGAGTTTTCTCAACTCAAGGTGCAATGAAGTTTATGTAGGACATAACACTTCAAGTTGCAAAATACCCTAAAAGTTTGTTTAGGCTATTGATTCTACAATCCCACCAAAAGGTTTATTACCTTGGTTTTTGCTAAGACATTAAAAATGTTTATAATTGTCAAAGCAAGTGGGAGGTATATACATTTAAATGTTCAAGTATCACCAATCCATTACACTTAAGATTAAAACAAGTATTTAACAAAAGTTTGTTGAGCCTAGGCAACTAAGAATGATCATGACTTGGTATAAAACAAGTTATTATGACAGATTCAGAATCTGACTATTGGTATGGAATACCATAAGAATAATTGTGTCATCCATAGTTTGATCAAATGCTTAAACACTAAGTGTTAGCAGTAATGGTAGGGAAATGAGAAATTCATTTTTCACATGATCAATAAGAAATGGTTCTTCAATTCTGATGAAACGGTCAATTGCCATTTTGCTATATCCGACATAGTGGTTTACATCGATAAAAACTTAAGTGAGACCCAACATGTGGATCAAAGTAAACATCTCAAGTTAGGATTTTATTTTGATCAAATACGATGATTTTAAAGAAGATGTATTGTTTTCACATAAAAGTTAGTGGGAGGGCAGTCGTATTCTGAATATTGTATATGAAAGACATACTGTACAAGGCTTGAAAATATCTCAATGAGATATCTAAGAGGAGTGAATCATAGAATTGAGTTATATGGTAGATTCATTTTACTTGTAGTCAAAAGTGTATATAATAGTTGGATCTTAGAGAGTCAAGATGGAGGAATATAAGAATGAGTCCTTGCAGAACGATATGAGGATCATTCTAACATGAGTTAATCTCCTAAATCATAGTCAGATTGGATATTAAAGCCATGACAAGATATGCATACAAATGAGTATATTCATTAAGAGCATGTCTAGAAGGGGATATCAATCAGATACAAATAGTGAGTCATAAGATGACAAGTATATAACATTCTTAAGTACTTGTACAACACCTAGAAAAATTGTTACTTTAGTTAGGGAACTAAAAGGGGATCATGATATAAAGAGTTATACTGATGAAAGGTTTTATCGAGAAGGTTCTCGAATAGCAAAATAAGAAATCTCCATCATGAGTATAATTAGAGTTTCTATGGAGAAAGTCCATTTGAAACTACATGAAAGGATAGTTTCATTGGAAGAATTCTAGTTGAAACATAATTGCACTATTTCTATGAAATAAAGAATACTTTGCCACTTTGGAAGTTGAAAGGGAAAAAGATGTTTGAATGAAAGGTTTATTCAATTAGGTTCATTCGTACTTTTAAATAACCTAGAAATCCTTTTTCATAGTGGGAGTCACCTTTAACCGAGTTTTGTTGTAAGTGCTCTAAGTCAATAAGGTAAACCAAGCATTCTGATACGGTGTTAACCGTTAATTAGAGAGTTAACTGAGAGATACAGTGTATTCACAAAGTTTAGATAAATCAATGAGAAAACATGTTCATGAAGAATCTCAAAGAATGCTAAGGTGAAGAGTCACGCTTAAGCATTAGAACTTCATTATTCTAGTGGTAGGTTATGATTTGGGGTTTGGTATTTGCATATTTGGAACGGTAAGCAACAATTATGGTATAACTAAGATATATGGGATATGATCTATATGTTATTAATTATTGGGCTTTATGTTAGCACGTTTAATCCATGAATAAGATAGTTATTCTAAATATCCATAGTCGGTCATAATTGTGGGATCAATTATGAAGTAAGACTAATATGAATAGGATTGGTTGATTTTCAAGGAGTTGAAAATTGCAAGAGTTGCGAACCAGGTTCATATGTACTTATAGGGAATAAGTATTGGACTTGACCTACCTCAAGATAACTTGATGGATCGCTCTCATAAGTGGATCTTAAATAAAAGGTATTATCTTTGTATCGTTAGACCTTAGATACATATTAGGGACTCGAGTGTAGCAAGTATTATACTTTGGTATGGTTAAACGTTGTTATGAAACACTATAGTTATAAAGGCCATATTAGGTATTATTATGAACTACATAAGAGGCGTATGAAGTCAATACGAGATTTGTTCCTCTTATATAGTAAGAGTGGACATCTAAGGCCTGACTAAGTTGAACACATATTAGAATGACCAGGATCCATGTCTCATGTTAAACATGATGTCTGAAACAAAGGGATAATTTATATATCACATTAAAATAACAATTGTAGTTTTGGAACTCTTGGGAATTGGCTGTTGTTGAATAGTGCTAAGTCATATGTTACTAGGGGCAACGAAATGTTGCCAGACGTTCACCATTGTCAGTATCATAATATGATGAATCTTGGTTAAGTGAGAGATTGTTGGAGTTATGCCCAAGAATCATTAGATGATATTGCTGATAATATATGATCCGATTAGGGTCACACCATAAGCAAGTTGTACAACCAAATGATTTGGATTCATGATTAAAACATCATAATCTTGTGTGTTTATCATTTTATATGAAAACAATATTATGAATTAACCATGGGGCATGATTAATTAATGAGGAAGTGATCAAGAAATATTTAGGAAATATCTATATCATTTAAAGGGTTAAATGATATATTGGTTAATCCTAATTAAATTCGAATGTTGAATTAATTATACATATATAAGGGTTATATATTCACTTTCTTGTTGTGTTATATCCTTTCTTGTTGTAGAATTTTGTTCTTTCTTTCCATGCATGTAATGTTCACTTGTTTTATGGGAATGGAACTCTATTTAAAGATGTTTTCACAAAACAAGTACCATGCTTCGGCATAATGTTCTTAAACTTAAGATTTTCGGTTTTTGACACCAAATATGCTTTTGGTTTTGAAACTAAAACTTGAAAAGTATATTCCTGACACCCCCCCCCCCCCCGGCCGAGTCATTGCTTGTTTTAGAGTTTGCTCCCAAGGCACCTCTTTGTTTTGGAACGAGTTCCATTCATGAACTAGAAAACTACTTAGCAATGGGAGGTACCATCATAATAGTGTCTTGGCTCTAACTAGGCATTCTACTGTGGCCATGCAGTTCACACATTGAAATGATGTCGGACCCATGCTGACTAAATCGAAACTTTTAATTAAAATTCAAGTGAATTCACAAACTAACAATAAGTAAAATAACATACTTGTGAGCATTTGTTGACTCAAAACAAGACTCTAGGAAAACCTATAAAGTACATTCAAGGTTCATATATTCACTTTCAAAACAATTCAAATCAATAACTTTCACAGGCAATTAAGTTTAAGAAACACAATTCTATTACCAAAAACATTAATAATTTACTTTGTTAATAATTCTCAAATTACTTTCCAAGTCAAAGCATTACATTTGTAAATTTATGGCAAAATACTATTCAACCATAGCAAAACACTTTCAAGTTGTAACAATATACTTGGGAAATTTCAATCAAAACACTTTTCAATTCATGGAAAGTTACTTGCAATTTCATAGCAACACTACTTTTAAAAGTATGACAATATTGTTCTCAATTTGTTAGCAATACACTTAAAAAATAATTTATGACATGTGCCCTATGTTGGGAAAATAGCACCAAGTACTCTTCTTAGTAGCTAGGTACGACTAGCTATACAATTCCACTTCATTCTTGACTTTAACCGCATACAAACACCCTTCAATCTCTATTGATTCAAGAAGCTGTTAGAAATCTATCACGCAACAAAACATGATACCTGTGTCTACTTATTCTTAGTTCATACTAGTTTCATACATCTTGACATACCAAAACTGTCACATAAGGTTGGAATGCACAATTCCATTCTTATGTCACACAAAATTTGTTCCAACTAGCGTAATCTCATTTATTTGGGGAAACATAGGTTAATAGAAACTTTTGCACAATCATATGTGTTTACATAACTCATTATATCTCAATTCCACCATCTTTTCTTTCATAAGTTGAATTACATATTACTTGTCCAACAACACACTTGTGGTGGTTATTCCTTTCTTGTGTTTTCTATTTTGCATATCTTCCATATATAAGTCTTGTATGCACAGACATTAGCTAATAATCATATTTCATCAATGTTTTCATTTACCAACATATAACAAATTCTTTTACCAATATTTGAAATCCATACACATGTAAGTAATATAGCAATCGGCATAAAGACTTCAAAGCAGGAAGTTTTAAACCTTCTTTCACATGTGTATGTATCAACATATTCTTAGTATCAAAATTTCGTTACAAATTCCCGTTTTATGGTCAAGATTAACCAAAACAGAAAAAGTCAACCCTTATTCATTTTTTTCGATTAAAAGTTGTAAAAGTTCAAATTACATCAAAAATGAAAATCATATATTTTAGATTTTCAGATAATACAAATAGCCAAAAACCAAGAAATCACCATCTCACTTTGTTTCCAGAAAACCAAATTTTTTATAGCATTTTTTGAGTTGCCGAAACAAAAATCTAGCGTTGCAACATTTTTAAACATCCTGCAGCTACGCTCACATGGACATAACACGACGTCCCCTTCATCATAATAAATTACTAATATTACTATATAGATATATGTGAGAAATCGATAAAATATTAACAATGTAAATACTACAAACTAATAATAAATAATAAAGCCTAACAATAAAATCTTACAAATCTATATAATTATTAAAGATGAATGTTTATAATCATTGTACAAATCTATATAATTATTAAAGATTTTGTTATCAACTAACACAATCTTATTGGGCAAGTTTTATGTTAAAAATATTTATGATTTACAAAAACAGAAATTTATTAAGTTCTTTAATATTAGATGATGGTTTAGAGTCTAACATGTTTGATACAATCATTTGCAAAAGAAATCCACTTGTAAATCTCGTGTTAGATATGTTTGACCTTTTTGGTTAATTGGAAATTAGTTTTTTTTTTTTTTTTATTTCACTTTGTTAATTAAGGAAATCAAGATTAAACTTTTAATAACAAAAAAGAAAGCATTTAGACTTTGACATTGACTTTGACCCATGTCATTGTGTGCTTGCTACCGACTTTGGGGGTTTATGGGTAATGACTAATAAATTAGTGAAGAATAAGTTAAGTTGAAAAAGAATATAGGAAAGAAGCAAATAGGTAAGGCATATTAATGTCGTGGTTGGATGTTGGAGACTGATCCACGTTCCCATGTGAACTTGTCTAGCACTTTGTATATCAAAAGATGTACAAAGTAAAATAATTGAGCATAGCTTTCTATAATATTTTATTATCGAAATAGCATATGGAGACATACATTGTACGATATTCTCTTTCATATAAATTGAAAATTTTGGCTCTTTGATCAAACATTGTAATCAAATGGAGTTTTTATTTTTCATCCGTAAAATTTGTTTTATGGAAAATTAATGCTTTCATTTTGTTGTTTTATGTTATTATTTACAATACCTTCATGAATCCCAGAATTCTATCAAATGCAAGCTACTTTTGCAAACGATTTAGATAACAAATACATCTAATCAACTTAAGGGGGTATTTGGTTCGGGAAATTTCAAAGACTTGTTTTGAAATTGGTATTTAACTGTGATGAATTTCCGTTTTTGGTTAAAAATATATGTGTAAAAGAATCGATAAATTTTTAAAAAATATTAAGTTTTCAAAAAAGTTCGATTTTAACAATGTATTATTACTTTTTCAATTAAATCACCAAGTTTTTAATTTTTTAAAATTAAGTTAATTTGGGAGTCCCTGTGGGTTGTAACATGGGTCGTATCAAGCATTGGAATAAAATTGTGGACAAATTTAAAATTAGACTGTCCTTGTGGCATGCTCGTATGCTATCGGTTGATGGCCGTCTGACACTCATCAAGGCGGTCTTGGGTAGCTTGTCCACTTATTATTTGTCCCTGTATCGTATTCCTGTAGGTGTTGAAAAAGCTTTGGAATCTTTGAGGAATAATTTTTTTATTGGTGCTGATCTAGAGGAAAGGAAAATGACTTGGGTGGCTTGGAGGAAGTGTATGGCGAGTATGGAGCTAGGTGGTTTGGGAGTCAGGAGTATTTTTAGCTTGAATTGTGCTCTTTTGTTTAAATGGATTTGGCAGTTTAGGACATGGCCGGGGGTTTGTGGGCTAAGGTGTTTTTTCGATTCATAGTGGTGATGTAGAGTGGAATAGGTTGCGAGGCCGTGGGGAGGGTTTTAGTCAGTGGTTGGAGATCTTAAAATCGATGGCCCATTTGAAAGAGAAAGGGGTTGATTTGTTAGCTAAGTATAAGCGGGGTGTAGGGGATGGGAGAAACACTTCTTTTTGGAATGATTTGTGGTGTGGCGATGTATGCTTGCGTGATAAATTTAATCGTGTGTTTGCTTTGGATTTACATAAGAATTACACGGTGGCGGAGAGAGTGCATCTCCATAGTTTGGGGTCTTTTTTGCGTCATTTGCTGACTGGTGGGGTTAAGTTAGATCAGTTTCAAGCCTTGAAGGTGATAGTTGATCAGGTAGGGATTTCGAATAAGGAGGATGGTTGGGTTTGGGATCCAAATTCAGTTGGGGGTTATTCGGTGGCGTCGTGTAGGAGTTTGATTGATAGTTTGTTATTGGAGGTGTCGAATACGAAGACTAGGTGGAATCGGGTTCTCCCTACTAATGTGAATGTTTTTATGTGGAAACTTAGATTGAACCGTTTTCCTTCCAAAGTTAATCTGGAAAGGAGAGGTATGGATTTGGATTCTACTTTATGCCTGGTTTGTATGACGGATGTGGAGACGATCAATCATTTTTTCTTTTCTTGTGAGGTGGCCCTTGATCTTTGGGCGCTGGTGGCGAGAGGGTGGGAGCTTGATATTCTGATATGTTCTTCTATTAATGATTGGGATTCTTGGATTGATGATCTCCGGATGAAGAAGAAGGCAAAAGTGTGTTTTGAGGTGGTTTGTTATACGTTGGGATGGGCGATTTGGTCTTTTCGGAATAGGTCCTTGTTTGATAAGAGTAAGCCTCTTAAGGCGGCTTTGTGGGATTTTATTCAATCTCAATCGTTTTTTTTTTGTTAGTTCTAGGTTTCGTTCGATTAGAATTTCTTGGAGTGATTGGGTGTCTAACCCTAATGTAACTATAACCTCTTTGTAATTCTTGCTAGCGTTTTGCTAGCTTTTTAATTTAATCTTTTGCCGCTGTTCAAAAAAAATGTTAACTATTTGACCCGTCAACCCAGTTGTCAGTTGACGTCACATGGTGACGTGATCTTTGATGATGTGATGTTGACGTCACATGATGATGTGACACGTAGATGTCAAAATTGAAATAAAATTGAAAACATAGTGACTTAATTGGAAAAAGTTTAAAACTTAGTAACTTAATTGAAAAAACAACACAGTGTCAAAATCGAACTTTTTTTAAAACTTAGTATTTTTTTTTAATTTGTCATTTATTAAACTTATTCCAACTTTTTACAACTTTATTTTACAGGTTTTTTAAATGATATTATTACATTTTTATATAACTTTACATTCATAATATATAAAAAAGTTGAAAATTGAGTTTACAAAAATATTAATTTAGAAAAATGAGAAGATTTATAAAAAACATGACTAAATATAAATATTTAAAAGAATATAAAAATGATTTGTAAAATTGAATTCGAAAAAGAATTATGAATATGAATTTGTGAAAATAACTAACTTAAAAAAACTAAGTTCTAATATAAAATTGCGTAAAAGAATTTATGAATATGAATTTATAATAATAGCTAACTTCAAGTTGGTTCTTGGTTAGTATATGATCAAAATTTATAAACATGTTTGGTTAAAACATGAAATAATGAATTATATTTTGTTAATATGATTTTGTTGTGATTTCGATTTGAGAACATGCTAACATATCAGTGAAATATTTTTTGTATCTCATTTAATAAAATGCCCAACACTTATGTCTTCCCAAGTTTTCATAAATTCTTATTCATAATTTTATTTCAAATTCGATTTTTCAAATCATTTTTATATATTTTTATATATTTATATTTAGGCATGTTTTTTATATATCTTCTCGTCTTTTTAAATTGGTGTTTTTTGTAAATTTATTTTCCAACTTTTTTTTTGATATATTATGAATGTAAAGTTATAATAAATATGTGATAATTTTATTTTTTATAATTTTCTTTTACAAGTTCGTAAAAAATTATTTTGTCTAAAAACAAAAATGTAAAAAAAAAATCTAGTTTCAAATGATTTGTAAAAAGTCTAAATAAGCTATAAAAACTTTGTGTAGAAGTTGGGGCAAAAGTTGTACAAAAACTATTTTTCTTTAAAAAATATATTTAAAAAAACATGTAAAAAAAAGTTTGAATAAGTTTATCTAAACGCAACGGGAGTTATAAAAGGTATGTCCATGTATGACATGATGAGTTGACTAGGACTATATAGTCAAATTTTATTTGTTACTTTTTCCTTAATAGGAAAAGCGATATCCATGGGCTCCTCGGTGATTTAATGTTGACATTGTAGTGCTAGGCCTAGTGTAACGTCCCAAATTCCATAGTAAACTTTTCGTTTTAAAAACAACTAAAATACAATAAAAAGGTTTGCCAACTAAAACCATTAAAATTAAAACTTAGTATTTAATATATAAAACGTATTTATTAAAACATTTGCAAACATCATCCAGCGGAAGACTTTAATCCGTGAAATCCTCAGATGCGGTACAGTCACGCCGTGCTCCAAACTCAAGCATTTACCTGAAAAATATTTAGGGTAAAAGGTAAGCACAAAGCTTAGTGAGTTCCCCAAAAATACCACATGATCCATCACATAAACATCGTTGGCTCTCGGGCTTGCCCCTATCCACCGGTAAACATCGTGTGACTCTCGAGCTTGCCCCGATCCGTCCTCGGCTCTTGGGCTTGCCCCGATCCGCCGATAAACATCATGTGACTCTCAGGCTTGCCCCGATCCATCGGTAAACATCGTGTGACTCTCGGGTTTGCCTCGATCCGTCCTCGGCTCTCGAGCTTGCCCCGTTCCACCATAAACATAGTGTGACTCTCGGACTTGTCCTGATCCGTCGGTAAACAACGTGTGACTCTCGGGCTTGCCCGATCCGTCGGTAAACATCGTAAGCACAAATAATCACATCATTACACAAAGTAATAAAGACTATCTACGCATGTAATATCACCCATAATATAGTGAGAAGACTCACCTGATATGTTGCTAAGCTATCGTAAGGAAAGGTCGGTAAAAATCCTCTAAGCTTCCTATTATCCGAACATCTCATTAATACACAGCTTTCATCTAAAATCCCTAACCCAAACAATTAACACTAGGGCTTCCTTAGGGTTTTTGACTCAAAAGTCTTCTGACCAAGAAGTCAAAGTCAACATGTCAACAAAAGCCAACATTTGTTCAAATAGAGAGATAGCGCCTCTATGTTTAAAGATAGTGCCTATATCTCACTGTTCAGCCGCTTTCTCCATTAAGTGCTTGATTCATCTAGACAGAAGCTCCAACTCTCAGGAGTTGTCCAAAACAGTTCCTTAACTCATGAAAACGTAATTTCAACCACCAATCCTAGCCAAACAAGCTCATGGTGACAAATCTAACTCCAAAAATGAAGATTAACAACTCAAAACTTCATTCACAACCATATTAAGACTAGGATTGTATTTTTCTCAAGGATTCAAAGGCCTAAAGGAGAAGAACTCATCCTTAGCCTCTAAATCGCACCCTCATCCATGATATGGAGCCATCATTGTATTGAAAAGCTTAGAAATAGCTTCATAACTCCATTAACAATGAGAACTAAGGAAAACAAACTTCAAAACACTTACAATGGTCCAGAAATAGCAAGATCTTGATTCCTTCTAAGCACTACCTTCTCTTGAACATATTGCTACCTTCATCTTCTTTCAAGAACCTTCACAAACCCACAAATGAAGCTTAAACCACCATGAGAGCTTTAGAGAGAGTTTAGGGATGTTCTCTGGAGTTCTAAGGGTGAAATGACGAAGTGGGAGGTGATAAGTGGCATAAAATGACCTAGACCACGAAAATTTGGATTTATTCCCGATCAGGCGAAAATACCGCTGCTATATTTAAAGATAGTGCCGCTATCTTCCATTTCCTGCACAGTCAATGTCGCGAACAGTCTGAAACGCGACTGATACGAGATTTGGTCCAATAGCGCCCCTATCTCAAAAGATAGTGTCGCTATTTATCATTTCTCACCTTTTTCCTTATTTTGTCTTTATTAAATGCCACTCTCTCGATACTTGGTTCCGGGCTTTACACATTGACTCATAAGACTCGGAACTTGACTTTTCAGGATTAGGGTCTTACAAGTCTCCCCCACTTAACTGGATTTCGTCCCCGAAATCCTTTCTTTCATGCCCTAATCGCACACCAGCAGCTTAACCATCCCATGGTTATTAATATCCCTTCATGGCCAAACCCAAAAGATCTTGCCACCAATATCAACCAGATCGTGGGCACTTAAATCCTTACGTGCCCAAAACTCCCAAACAAGAAGGTCGTACTGCAGAACCTCGAAGATTCACAAACACCCCACGACGACTCATTCGATGCCAAGATCCCTACCTTGTTGTCCGAAAACTACGGCGACCGCCATGTGCCTAATCTATACCGACCCGCAACTTCAGATATTCACCTTTGGAGTATCTTACAAAGCACCATGGCTAACACGTATAACTTGCGCCATTTCGGAAAACTTCCCAATGCATAACACCAGACCACTATTCACACTACCACAACTACCGACCTACCGACTCACAAGAATTTTGTTCAAGAGTATCTAATCAACCAGGATACGAGCATAAGATACACCATTCATGCACAGCCCATCAGGCTATTCCCACACTCATCATCAACATTCATGGAATCACAGGTTCCCCGTTCCGTTCAACTCGTAACCGAACTCGCAGGCTTTTCCTTGTTTCATCCATTCAAGTTCTCCGCTCCGCCCAGCTCACTACTGGACTCACAGTCCTTTCATGACTCATTACGATTTCCCTTAGTCGCAAGAACACATCAGGCGACCGAGAACAACATCTAACACTCTCCAATCCGCCCGCAGGCTACACACAACCTTTCTGAATCCGACCTACAGAGCTACACCCTTAACAACCTCTCCAGGTTCCCATCCTGGAATCAACTTTTCGACCAACGACAATAAACTCATTACCGAATCCACTTGATTTTCTAACACAAGGCCGCAACACCAGACTCTTCCTCACAACAGGCCAAACAGGCCTAACCGAAAACCGGCATCATAAACTGAAAATCTCACAGACTCAACCGCACCCAGAAACCTACGGTCTTCCAATTATCGAAAACGGAGTCGAGATTCGCCCAAATAAAGTCACAATCACTCTTTTTATTAATAATTACCCGACCTCTACGCAGACCCAAATCCAGAACGCGACACCTTAAAACTCTCCGCCAATTTACGGGATCGGTTATCCAACCGATTATTACTACACAGCCGAGAAATCCTAAAAGCCGAACGCTTCCATTGTCGCTCCACACCTTCGAGAAAGATTATGAAGAACCAAGCCCACACTCTTTAGCTTCCATCAACGTCTTAGCTACTTACCAGATACCAGCTCGACGTCCATACAACCAACACTCCTCAAAGGAGGTACTCCACCGTATCTCGACCATCCAAACTCGGTCCGAACTTTAACATGCTAACTTTCCTAATCGCTTCCCCTAGACCGATTATCTAAGTGATCCCTAACGCTTCACCTGGAACCCCTACTAATAACTAGCGCCGCATACCCAACTGATTCATCATTCGAAAGAAAACTAAATACTCAAGCCTAGCATTACCAATGCTAAAGAACCAAGGTGTTCTTACCGCAAATGAACAAGCACACTAATAACCATCTCTTCCTCCCGCCTTCCCGGTTGCTCTGACGTATGAGCCACTGCTACTACTCAACCTGAGCGAGAACAGACGAACAAACTTGAGCATTATCACTCTGAAGAATTCACTAACGATCAACCCAACTCCACCAGAAACTCTATCACTTAACGAAAACTCCTACTTCTTACGACTAACAGTAAGCAATCCTGCTTTCGACGACACCACAACGTTAAAACGAACCCAGTCGCAACACCAGGCAATCCCAATCGATCCTAACACGCATAAGGGCACTCAACCGACAACCTAACCATCATAACGAATAACCAATCGCTTCCAATTCAGCAACCGAACATCACCAGACCAACCGCAAACACCGCTACCCGAACGGAACACACACGATTACGATCAAGAGAGCACCATCATCTTCAACCGTCGCAATTACCGATGCAATCGACGCTACCCGACGGTCATCCCCACACGACCATATGGACTCGACCCAACCCTCAAACTACCAGACGCCGAACCCATATCAACCCTCAAATAATGATAATGAAGCACCTATTAGTTTTATTGCATACGTAAAAGTGACATTAGGTCAAAATTCCTTACCGCGCTCCACCTGAGCTAACTTCCATTGACTTCACACTACATAACCGAACTCTCTGCCGCATCAAAGAACATCCTTATTTTAACGCCACAACCTGCCTCCACTGATCCCTCTTTATCCCAGTACCGACAACGAAGCCTACATGGGTTGATCAACAGAACAGGAGACCCAAACGCTCATAATCCAACGAAACGCTCTACACAATTCTTCATTCTTTACTCCAGCGGTTCTCCCCTACTTAGGGTTCGGACCCACCACTTGCTGACCCAACACCCACTGTCGTTCCACTGGCACCCTTTACCAACAGGTAACGATGCAGACGACCACTCGTCTTATCTCACACGCTCGAGATAGATCCCGACTATTTACCCGAATACTCATAGCCAACACAAAGGCAATTAAACATGAAAACGAGAAAAGCATAATCTTGAAAACGTACCGACTACGACCTACGAGGTTCCACCTCTACATCCAGCAGCTAAGCCTAATCTTGCAATTCCGGGTCCTCCATCTTCACCTGACGGATACCCCCACTCTTCGTAACAATAAAACCCAAATTCTGACCAGTATCCCTAGACAATCCCGGATAATTCGCCATGACATGGCCAAACTGGTTGCATGAAACACAAAACTTCACCTCCAACTTACCGTCCTGGCGGTAAGCGTCCTCCACTCTATTTGAAACTACAGCTCGAAACCTCTTCTGTGACGACTGTCCTAATTCCCAATTCTGCCTCTTCTGCCCCAGCCGAGCATCAAGATCGATTTCCCTCGACGTCGCAGCAGACTCCATTTTCACAAAAGTCTGTCGTCAAGCAGCAGCCACAAACTCGGTGATCTCTTTTCTCATCATAGCCTGGCACCAAGCCATCATCGCCTCTTCCTTCACGGCGAACCGTTCCTTAAACATTGCTAACATTTGCAACTTAACCAAATCAATCACCGGAGGGAGCATCTCGAACATAGCCCTAGTCACCTCCGCAGCGACTAAATCTCGAACATCCTCATCACTCATCTCAGGCCTAACTCGGCTTCGCGAACTCCACGTGAGTCCCGAAACATTCCCTCTTGGATCAACCCTCCTCATTCTGAAATCTGACAAGAAACGAGTTAAAACACCCGTATAGCACATAACACACACGATTCCCTCATCTACAGACTCCTTAGGTTCCTCGGGTCTCTCTTCGTCCCAGGTACGAATCCTGTGCTTCTAATAGTACGGGCCCTTGTACTACCTTCCACACATATTCATACTTGTTCTGAAGATTGTCCCCATTCTCTAATTCACCCACTCCCTTCTAAAGGGCATTCATACATCATCCAATCATCCTGCACCGAAGTGCCTGACACTCTTCCTAGCCTACCTAGGAATTCCACGTCTCACCCATACCACGAGAACTTCCGCTCGTACCGTCAGGTCGTTTTGTGAACGCGTAATTGTATGCAACAAGAACAGATAGACTGTGGAATAGATGCCCCTACCTTAAAGTTACAACCAAACAAGGAACAGTCAGTAAGGCCGGTTCAAGAATTTTTAGGCTATCCGGGCCTATTACATACAATCCTAAAGCATTCCCTCACCTTCATAAGCATGGGTCCAAAAAGGTACACAGATTCAGCACATAGCACATAACGCACAGTAAGCAGTACACTAGGCAAAAGGCATCCCTATGATCCAAGCCAATTCTAACATGCAATTTCCTGAGCGGATCCTTAGCCTATTTCTAGCATCTATCATCACATCAACACATAATATCGTGTGTGTTTTGGGAAATAACACTTACTTGAGCTCCGGACGACTGTACGCATCACATCTCATTCTTTCCGAAACCCGTTTCTCCGTTAAAATCATAAGTCATATGTGCATACCATGTTTCAGACTCCCAAACAACAATCAAACAAGAACATGCAAAGGAATCTTCCACATGTTACACGACCAAACTACTTAGAAATTTTATTTTAAAAAAACACAAATTTTCCCTCAAAAATCGTTTTAGAAAATCCTAAAATCCTCGGTTTGAGTTTGAAATCCCAGTCATGTTCATCCAAATCCTCGGAATCACATTCCTGTTCATCCAAATCCCTCAAACCTGGCTCTGATACCAACTTCTAACGTCCCAAATTCCGTAATAAATTTTTCGTTTTAAAAACAACTAAAATACAATAAAAAGGATTGCCAACTAAAACCATTCAATTTAAAACTTAGTATTTAACATATAATATGTATTTATTACAACATTTGCAAACATCACCCAGCGGAATACTTTAATCGTTGAAATCCTCAGATGCGGTCCAGTCGCGACGTGCTCCAAGCTTAAGCCAGTATTTACCTGAAAAGCATTTAGGGTAAAAGGGTAAGCACAAAGCTTAGTGAGTTCCCCAAAAATACCACAGGATCCATCACATAAACATTATTGGCTATCGAGCTTGCCTCGATCCGCTGGTAAACATCGTGTGGCTCTCGGGCTTGCCCCAATCCATCCTCGGCTCTCGGGCTTGCCCCGATCCACTGATAAACATCGTTTGACTCTCGGGCTAACCCCAATCCATCGGTAAACAATTAACACTAGGGTTTCCTTAGGGTTTTTGACTCAAAAGTCTTCTGACCAAGAAGTCAAAGTCAACAAAAGTCAACAAAAGTCAACATCTGGTCAAACAGAGAGATTGTGCCTCTATCTATAAAGATAGTGCCTCTATATCAATGTTCAGCCACTCTCTCCATTAAGTGGTTGATTCGTCCAGACAGAAGCTCCAACTCTCAGGAGTTGTCCAAAACAGTTCCTTAACTCATGAAAACGTTATTTCAACCATTAATCCTAGCCAAACAAGCTCATGGTGACAAATCTAACTCCAAAAATGAAGATTAACAACTCAAAAGTTCATTCACAACCATATTAAGACTAGGCTTGGGTTTTTCTCAAGGATTCAGAGGCCTAAGGGAGAAGAACTCATCCTTAGCCTTTAAATTTCACCCTCATCCATGATATGGAGCCATCATTGTCTTGAAAAGCTTAAAAATAGCTTCATAACTCCATTAACAACGAGAACTAAGGAAAACAAACTTCAAAGCACTTAAAATGGTTCAGAAATAGCAAGATATTGATTCCTTCTAAGCACTACCCTCTCTTGAACATCTTGCTACCTTCATCTTCTTCTAAGAACCTTCACAAACCCACAAATGAAGCTTAAACCACCATGGGAGCTTTATAGAGAGTTTAGGGATGTTCTCTAGAG
The DNA here is from genome assembly GCA_023525715.1 of Cichorium intybus. Lineage (NCBI taxonomy): Eukaryota > Viridiplantae > Streptophyta > Magnoliopsida > Asterales > Asteraceae > Cichorium > Cichorium intybus. The sequence goes on along the minus strand of CM042013.1, from coordinate 83,001,477 downwards.
TTCTAAGAGTGAAATGATGAAGTGGGAGGTGATAAGTGGCTTAAAAATGAACCAGATCACGAAAATTTGGATTTATTCCCGATCAGGCGAAAATAGCGCCACTATCTTCCATTTCGTGCACAGTTAATGTCGTAAACAGTCTGAAACGCGACTGATACAGGATTTGGTCCAATAGCACCCCTATCTCTAAAGATAGCACCGTTATTTATCATTTCTCATCATTTTCCTTATTTGGCTTTATTAATTGCCACCCTCTTGATACTTGGTTCCGGGCTTTACACATTGACTCATAAGACTTAGAACTTGACTTTTCGAGATTAGGGTCTTACACCTAGCCCTGACTAGATTGATGTGTTCAATTCAGTAGTTTGATAAGGTCAACATAAATCAGAAACCGAGAAACATAATCCTGGACCTTGAGATTGATTCTTATCCATTCCTCAGGTTCATACAATATCTTGTAGAACAAAGGAATAATTGATCACTTATCTAAAGGGTTGTCTCTAAGAATATGATTCAGAGTTCGGTAGTGGCTAAGGAAGCACGCTGTGCTAATTAAGTGGGAGACATGTGACCAATAGTAGTTGATGACTTATCTAAGTGGGAGACTGTTGGAATAGTGTCCAATGTTATAACTAATTGGTAAGGACTTTCCATTAATAGCAGTGTGCTTTTTGGGTTGTCCTCGGTAGTCCAAATGATATTACAATTATTTGAGAGAGCGAATAAATAGTTTATTAATTCATTATATGATGATAAATTAATTAGAAACTAGTTTGGAATTAATTAGAATTAATTAGAATTAATTGGAATTAATTTGGGATTAATTAAAAGTGCATGGACTAAATATTAGTTGTTCAATAGTTGGGGAAGGATAATATTAGTTAGGGAGGATAGGGAAAGAAATTTGAAGGGTTTATCTTCAAAATTTTGTTCACCCTAAGGATATATGTGATAGGGTTTTGAATTTAAAGATAATACGAATTAATTAACCAATTATCATTTATCCGATTTAAATTCAAATAAGGTTTATCTCTAAATACCCTTGCAAGCTATAAATACCCCTCCATGGCCCTCATTATTTTCGCCCCTCTCCTAGAGCTCTCAGAGGCTTGGAGTTTTCTCTTCTCTCTCAAGCAGAATCTGTAATCCATCTCTAGGGTTTTATAGTGAGCTTTTCTAAAATACTATTTTAACCTAATTGTTTGGATTTTGGGTGTGAACCATTAGAGGTACTCTAATTTGGGTACTACCTTCCTTGGCTTTGGATTGGATCCTCAAGTGTGTTCTTCAAGAAAATTGGTTGTGCTAAAGGTTGGTAATCTTAAACCCTCTTGTAGTTGTAAATTATCATTAAGTAGCTTCCTTGTAAGTTTTTTAGTGATTGTTACTAGCCTTAGAATTTTGTATTTTTCCGCTGCCATGATAGTTGAATCTAAGGCTTATAAGTTATAACACCTATCACTTACACCTTTAAACTCTCTCCTAAGCTATTATGTGTGTTCTTGGTGAGAACACTAGGTGTTCTTACATGCAAGCATCAATTTCAAGTGATTGCAAGGGGCTTTTTAGTGCAAAATGATTCTCTTAAGGTAATTAAGAAACATTCACCTACAATTTCTTCAAGTTAAATCTTTAGAATTTTAATTATGGGGTGAACCCTAAATTTTGGGGAAATGAGATATCATGAAATTGATTGCGGATAACGTTTGTTTATCATTAGGTGATGCTTGGTGGGTAATTATCTCGTTGTTATCATCAACAAATCATAGAAATTGAGTTCATTAACATGAATTAGTTTTTCATGGGAAAATTTAGCATAGTTATTAATATATTATGAATAAATTATTGTGATTATCACAAGATTAGTCTAGATGTGTGGTGGTGAATTGGTAAATGATCAAGAATCATCAAAGTGAAGTGTTGAACATGTAATAGGGAAAATATAACACACTGGAATGGTTGTTGTGGAATTTATAGATTTGGAATATGGTAATATGTTCAAATACATCGATAGGAAGGATTTGTTTGTTATAGTTGTTATGTTGGACTTGTACCAACTAGTTATGTATGTGTCTATAATGGCTTAATAGGTTAAGAACTTATAAGGAACTTCCCATAGATAAATGAACTGTGTGATAAGTGTTTATATGCATGTTTGAATGTAATTGATAGGAATGTTATAGATATACCTGTATAGGAAGTTGAATGTTCAAGTGATCGAATGAAGGATAAGAAGATATTGGATATCATAGTTAGACAACCTAACTATAAGAGGTGAGTACATATTGCATTTTTATATCAGATACATGTCACAAATGCTAAAGTTTTATTGATAATATGCTTACATGTTTTGAAATAACTTCTATGGAAAATGCTTTATGTTTATTTGAAATTTGTAACTATTGAAGGGTTATCGAACCCGTGATTGGCTCAAAGGAAATTGCTAGCTAAGTACATAAAATATGTTACATGTTTGGAAAGAGTTTTATTAAAAGTATTGTTTGAATTGAAAGAAATGATGAATACGTACAAGATTATATGTAGTATGGTTTTGGGTAACAAAGACTTGTTTACTTAACAAGGTGGAATGTTTTGAAAAGTAATATATAAGTAAGTATGAAAGAACATCGTATGAAATTGGCACACATCCAATGTAATAGTTTTTAAAGAAAGATCTAAAGGATGATAAGGTATTGCATACACGAAGTTGCATAATCATGCATATCATATTGTGTGCTTGTTAAGAATGTTTTTGTATATGGCCTTGAAAAGTAATTGTCTAGACACCTTCAGAGAACTGTTGGGATGGTACCTCCCATCGCAAAGCGGTCATCTACAACCTCCAATTGGGAAAGTCCCATTGGAGTGATCTAAACAGGAAAGGCCCGTTAAGTTGTCTTCTATGTGGGAGAGGCCCGATATATCACAATTAGTTGGGAAATGCCCGCTAACTTATGTTGATCGCCCGATTGGGCGCTAGCGCTTAACTAATAGAAAGTCAGGCTCTTCTGCTTATATTTATACATAAGCGGGAAAGGCCCAAAGGGTTGAGCAAACAAACAAGAGGGTCCGAGTACTTGCTTTACTAAGCCCCAAGGATGCAAGTAAGTTGATTGAATGTAAGAAATGGTATGCGTGAACCCATGCATTGCATTTGCATAACATGGCATAATAATATATGAAATGAATTTAAAGAGATAAGATACGTAAATATGAGTTTACCATGTCAAGTAAAACTTCCCCAAAGAATGGTTTAAGTATTATTTAACGTGGGTTTTTGAATACAGGTTATGAAAAATGTTTTGGTTGCTATATTTGAATTAATAAAATTTAAAGGGATTCCTTGAACATAGTTATTTGAAAGTTGGTCTCAAACTATTGTTGGAGATGATTAATTGTATTGAAAGGTTTTTAATAAGTAAATTGAATTAAGTAATTAAACACAATGTTTCCAAATGATTATTTTGATGGTAATGGTAAAGATGATTTTCAAGAAATATTAAGAGATAAGTATTTGAAGTAACTAGTTTTCAACAATTAGTAAATAAGGGGTTTATGAAAAGATAGAACTGCAGAAAGTGTAAAGAATGTTTTATGATGTTTTTGATCAAAGTATTTGAAATTTTAATTTCGTATTTATATGAAAGTATATATGTTCAATGGTCTTTTGGAATGACATTGATCTTTTGAATAAGTTATTGGAATATACCTTTTTGCAAGAATGATAACTAAAAACATTTTGAGGAATTAAAGAAATTGCTTTGTGTCTAAAACCTATGTACTCACAAGATGAAGGTCTTACGTATTTATTCATGTAATCGACATGTATCCCTGTACTGAGTTGGATTAGAAGGACATGGACTTAGTGTGAGTAATCAAAGTATGTAGAAGACTTAGAATGTGATTGATAGAAGTAGAAAGTGCAATGTAAATAATTGTGATAAGTTATTTAAGAATTGTATTCTATGTTCACTATGGTTGTGATTATCGGTTGTAACAACCAAGCAAAGTATATATCATGTTGGTAACAAATGTTTTAATTGAGACCAACGTTTTTACAAATATTGAAAATGTTTTTGAGAATCGAAATTTTTTGGAAAATATATTTTAAAAAGGAATGTATGATGTGGGGTGTTGCAGCACAAGTTCAAGCAAGTAAGGTAGAAAACGTTAAGAGTGAACGTATGATCATCTTGATGAGAATTCACAACAGTTAAAGACTTTCACAGGACGTGTTTGGATACTTAAATATGGTAAGGTAGACAGACTATTATTGGAAGATGGTCATTGTTTTCCATATGCCGTGCATCCGAGAAGTACGAAGATGTATCGAACTTTAAAACTATGGTACTGGTGGCCGGGGATGAAGCGAGATGTGACACGTTATGTGGAGAAACGCCTAACATGTTTGCAAGTGAAGTCTAACCATCAGAAGCCTTATGGAGAAATCCAGACGTTACTGGTCCATGTAAAGAAACAAGACGAAATTACCATGGATTTTGTGATGAAGTTACGCGGGACTTCGCAAGGGCACAATTCCATTTGGGTTATAGTTGATCAGTTGACCAAGTCTATACAGTTTATACCAGTATGTGAAACATATATAGTTGAAAAGCTGGCAAATATATAAATCCAGAAGGTGGTGAGACGACATGGGGTGCCGATCTCTATCATATCCGATAGAGATAGTAGATTTATATCACAAATCTCATAGAGCTTACGAGTTGGTAAAATATTTGTATTTATAATTTGTAATAAAAAACTACTTATAAGTTTTCATAATTTAATAATTAACACTAATATTACCGTTTCAAGAGTTATTCGCAAATTATGAAACTTCGTAAACAAATCAGGCGGAAGTTAATTAACAAACTTTAGGGGCTGTGATGAAATTTCTGAAATAATTTAACAGAATGGACTAAATAATGATGTAATTTTATTCCAAAAAATAAATCAAATGAAACGCTGATTTCCTTACACTGATATTATGATATACTCATAGACATGCGTGCCAACAAGTGACGCGAAGTTCCGACCCAGGCCAGAAATATGAAACTCACAGGCTGGGCCTCGGTATATATAGTCTCATTTGGTTTATTTAGCCCACAAACGTTTTATTAACCCATAAGTTAATCGGCGTTGAGCACAAAACCAACCTTCGTAGACCTTTTGCAGCTTTTCACGTCTTCATTTATATCTGAATAGACTAATTTATAAATTTTCGAAACTCAGTCTTTAACTTAAAAGAAATCAAACCGTTTCATGTTTCCACATATATAACTCGACCATTTCATTTGTTATTAGTTTATTAGCAACTAATACAACCAAGATTTACGACTATAATTTTTTTTAATATAAAAGAAAAAAAAATGTTACGGATCAAGAATTAATAAAGACACGAAGAAAAAACAAAGTACACACAATTAATGTAATTCACACGATTAGTGTGATCGGCAATCAACGGACGAACTAGACAACGATTTATATTAGTCGTAGCCGTCAACACACATTTTCAGCTTAAAGCTGCAAGATGTATAGGGAGATCTATTTATAAACAAATGTTTACATAAACCTACTTGTGGGCTAGGACCCACAACCCTAACAGGTCACGAATTAGTCTGGCCAACTGGTTCTTGCACCGCAGACCTTGACATTGCCATTGCTGGCTTTGCTCATCAAGCACCCCACACCTTGCTTACTGAGCACCATAGACCTTGCTAACGAATTGTAGCTACTGTGTACAAAGCACTGTTGTTAGTCTCATATTCGTTTCAAAACGATATCAATCACAATAAAGATCAATTGGTGCGGAAAACCAATTGAAATATAAGCAATAAATCAAGAAAAGATGAAGTAAACCACCGATCAATTGACCAAATGCACTCGTTTATATTAACTTAAACGACTGGTACAATGATCACACACACACACTAGCATCACACGATTTCTCTAGACCTCTACACAATGATTTCGGCTGACCAACCCCTAAACATGCCTACACAAAGACTATTTATAATAACAAAGCCATCTAAGCCCATTACATGTACAACCTAAACCTACACTTAGCCTAACAAGCCCAAAACGTCTACAGACCACATAATGAAAGCATAAACCATCAAAATAGGGCCCAACAATCTCCCCCTTGGTTTATTGCTTTCTACTCCTTTTAAAGCTCGAGACCCAGTAGACTCATATCAGCACGACCCAATCCTCCAGCCCAATAACCTCTTTCAGCGATTCTAATGGCAATTCCTGTGAATGGTTTGGCGGTTTCTTCTAGGAGAGGACTTTCACACAATATTTGCTTGCGAGCAAGCTTTTTGATGTCATGTTCACCAAACATCAACAAATCCTTAGGCTCGATCAGACGAATCTGATTATCTTTAATCTTTATCACTACAATGTGAGACGTGGGGTCAAATGCCCAAAACTCCATATCGTGAAGCGAGTGATTTGGAAGCTGTTTGACAATTGGAATGGTCTTAAGTTTGTCGGTGGCAGGCCAAAAAACGTTCTTGATCCGTTTTCCTGAAGGATCTTTAACACCCATGTCCCTTTTGATGAAGGACTTGGCAGTTGTCATTCCCCTGAAGTCATTGTGCACCTGAATATCCAAGAATCTAAAAAATCTCCAGGCCACTGGATCTGCAAACGGATTGTGAAATGAAGCCTTGGACAACTCCGTCAGGTCCACCCTAGTCCATGAAGTGAACTTGTGGGGCTTGTCATAGTATTTGATGTTGTTGGAATTTCTCTTCACCCACCATATTTTCTTTTTCTCATCATATCCCCAACACTTTATGCCTGAACGGTCTCCATACTTGTCAGAGAACCGTTTCTTCAAATCAGTAACAAATATCACCGGTTTGTCATTGTCACAGGCATGTTGATCAGTGTTAACTCGGACTACAGTGTCTCCCCTCTTCTCCTTTAGGAGCTCTCTCTGTCTCTGTTCTTCTCTTCTATCCTCAGCAGTGTGAGGCCTAGATGCCATGTAATTGTCTAAGTTCACACTGGAGGTAGGAGTATAAGGTTTGGAACCAAAAGTACCAGCAGCTCTATTTTCTTCTTCATCTGAAGCAAAGAAATCATCTCCAAACTTTTGAGACAACCGCTGCCTCACATCAATGAGTAGTGTTGACATTCCACCCAGGTTTGCTTCAAGTTGGGTGATCTTCAGGGCTTTGGCAGCATTTTCCTTTTCAACCTCTCCCAATCTTACATCAAGATTCCAATCACCAATTCTTGATTGTTGATTAGCAAGTTTTTCGCAGAGGATTGTTGTTCTAGCTCAAAGACTCCATTTTGAAGGGAGGCCACGTCAACAAACTCTGATTCGAGCATTACGTTCTTGCCTTTTGAAGTGTTGACGTGGGGTGGATTAGAAGAGCCTTCACCTGCTTGAAATTCCGAGGTTGGCATCACCACTTCTTTGACAGCGGGCTTATAAGTATTTTCCCGAATAGGGCTTTGATCGTCCAAGTCCATTGGATTAGAATCGACCATTGGACTATGGATCTCAGGGAATTCTGGGCTCTGTTGCTCTTGAACAAAAGGGCTTTGAACATCATAAATCACTGGGATTGGGTCTACACGAGCTGTAGGGCTAGGATCAGTTTAAGTGGGTATAGATATTGTAGCAGGAATATCTTTGGAGGTCTCCAGACGATAGACTCATGGTTGTGGATCAAGGCGTCTTCTTTTAAATTGAACTAGGTTGACAGTGGGGTCTTCGTGATCATCTTCTTCAGGCTCAGTAGTAGCAGGAACATCTTGTTGAGGAGGAATCAACACAGATGGCTGGGGAACTTCTGTCTCAACTTCCTTTTCATTGCCCAAGGGGCCAAAAACACTCTTTATAAATCATCGTGCTCTTTCGCTGTAAGCTCGTTGTCTTCTTCATCTTGGCTCTCTTCTTCTTTCTCCTCATCATCATCAACAATATCGATAAGTTGTTCATATCCAAATACCAGACCAGCTCTGACTTTCTCAGCATCAGCACCAGGTGCAACTTGTACTTCAGGAGTTTATTCGACATCAGCAGCAGGTATAACTGGTACTTCAGGACCCTCTTCGATGTCAGCACATCTACAAAATTTGACTAGCTTTCTCGTTCCCTTGTAGCCAACCGAATTCTTTCTCACTTGCTTCATCAAAACGAAAGTGTTGGGACCCAAAAGTTTCAGGTCAAGTTTGTTGCCTGTTGACTGAAGCTGAGGGTATTTCAGGTTGAAAATCTCTTGTAAAAACCGGGGATACATCAGAAAAAGATCCTTTTTCGCCTTCTGCAGATTACTTTGCATCTCCTCAAACACATATCTTGAATAGTTGTATTTCTAGTCCAAAGCAAGTGAGACAATAGCAGTTGTGGCAACTCGACTGATTTTATCAGACCCTCCTTTCCTTCCAGAGACGCAGGGCACAAACGTGTGTGCAAGAAATCTCCAGAAAGGAGGAAGCATCTTCTTGAGAGTGGGAGGGTAATTACAGCATCTTCTCCATCCTTGCTGATATCACGATCTGTACGCCTTGCACAACTGATATCACGATCTGTACGCCTTGTCATCTGGGTATTCAGTGGGAAACCCGGGCTTGTCTCCAAATTCCAGAACTTCTAGAATGATTTGTTCTGAAATCACGATCTGTACGCCTTGCACAACTGAGTTGATAATTACAGCATCTTCTCCATCCTTGCTGATAGCAGCATTTTTCCAGAAGTCGTTGACGAGGTCTTTGCAGATGACTGGATTAATGCGCTGGGCATGAAAGATACGACAGTTGTTCATACCATTGATCATAGATTGGAATTCCTTCTTGTGTGCCTCAGGTGGATCCATCAGATAGCTGGGAATGTTGTGGAAATCCACATTTTTCAAGTAGTTTGAAGCAGCAGCCATTGATCTGCACCAAACTGGCCAAGTGAGAAAATGTTTCGCATAAATTTGAAAATTAACTCATGATGTTGCCCGAAACAATTTACTGGAATTAATTTACCGTTTTTGTGATAAAGAAATTCAATTTAAAGGATTTTAAATTTAAATTTCACATTTAATCTAAAATTAATCCCAAGGAAATTATTTAGCCCACAGAAATCCATTTCGGTCCCAATAAACAAGAAACGGTCCAAAATAATTAAAAAGAAAGTCCAATGGACTAAAACAGCCCAATATGAGCCATTTCGGTCTAACAGATGGATTTCGGTCTGTATCGGGTCGGATTCTCCTAAACCGAATGAAATAGCATGGGTCAAATGGGATTTCGGTCCACTAGGACCATTTCGGTTCGAGACGGGTCGGGTCGCAGCGAATCCGGATGAAGCGAATTGGGTAAAGGAGGATGTCGGTCCGCATGCAAGTATTCGGTCGATATGGATCGGGTCATAGGACCTTTTCGGTCCGACCCGGATCCAACCGACAACCCGGATTGCTTGATGACGTCACAGAGGGCGAAAACCCTCGTTTTCGGTACCGATAGCTTCAAATTGACCCCGAAAACCTACAATAATCCAAAAAACAAAACACACAAACACGATATGAATTTTATTCACATGATTTGAGCCAAAAAAATTCCACCTCTTGATGGTAAAAAGTTGAAACACGAGAAGGAGAGACGTAGTGACATCAACAGTTCGAGAGAGAAAGAGAGAGAGAGAGAGAGGCGGAGCTAGGGTTTGCGAAGAAATGGGAACGGACGCGAAAAGGGGTTTAAATACCCCGAAAACCTCAAGTGGGCCAAGGGTTTTCGGCCCAAGGTCCACCGAACACCAAAATCCCGCCCAAAGGATTTCGGCCCACTAAATGTTTTTGAATTTGAATTTTCGTGACAAAAATAGAAATAAAAATAAAATAAAAATAAAATGAAATAAAATGGATAAAAAATAAAATCACCCAGAATTAAGTTAGTTCCACGTTCGGTTGACATTTTCCGAATAGACTTACGTTTTTCATTGCATGCAGAACTCACACAGCTGCATCATTAACAACCTTTGTTAAAATAATGCATATACTATTTAGGATTTATAGAAGGATATAAACAGTTATTGTGTCTAGAGAATCTCCAACCCGGATATTTTATCTTAAAATTCGTTTCATTTCGAAACATCTTTTCTGGTTTCTTCATTTTGAGTGAAAATCTTTATCTCGAGAATCTATTTCTCAAACCAAATTTCTATAACATACACAGGTGATCTCCCCTTTCTAATTGAGAAACTCTTTGGTTAACTGGCTCTTTTCCCTAAGTCTATGTTCCTTTTTAGTCATAACTCTTACATGTTGTCCTTACTTTTCTGCCTTGTGCAACTTATGGCATCTTTTCAGAAGTACTTACACAATTTTCATTGCTTTTCCTGTTGTGCATCATTGGCATCTTTTCTAGGAGTTCTTATACAATTAATATTGATGCTCCTTAGACGTTAAATATGTGAGCACATTGGCCTCTTTTAGGGTCTCTAGATGGGCTGATTTTGTGCCTCTTTTAAGTTAATCTTAATGACCCTTTTTGACATGTGGACGCATTGGCCTCTTTTAGCCTAACCACACACTGCTTTAGTGTGGGTTGTGACAATTGGACACACTCAGCAGACCAAGATAGTATACTAAAAGTTTCTCTCAGACCCAGATCATTGGGAAAGCCAGGATTGATAAACCATGTATGTAGAGGACATTAAGTAGACACCAATTATCAGACAAGACACTTTCATAGCAACTTAAAGTTTAATGAACTTTGAGTTCATGGTGATAGTACAGAAACCAGATAGGCGGCCACAATAAACATTCATAATCCTTAAACAGATACTGAACCTTCTATGCATCATTTCAATTCCAATTATTTCACTTTGCAACATATGTGAATCCTATTTAACTTGAAAAACAACTATAATTATCTACGCGAATATCGTTTCCAAATATGAAAAAAACTAACAGTCAAGGCAAGATTGAACATTTGATCAACACAGTCAGTTTTAATTTTCCAATTTTATAATTAAATTTTTAATTTTCTTAAGACATGTAAGGACATTATTTTTGTAGTTTTAAAATTTTTATCATTTTTATGGATTTTAAAAAAAAATAACTCTCCCCCTAAGGTTAAGCACGGGAAGAGACACAACATACACAAAATAAAATTTTGTCACGAAACAAAAATCAAAATCATTTAGGAGTACAACAAACCAAAATCAGAAAAAAGAAGTCGGAGAGATCAAACCGTATATTTTCAATTGAAGAGACTTTAATGAATTTCCATTGAATGAGCGCCATTTCTTTTCCCGTAACGGACACATACTCTATGTAAAAATCTGAATTATTCACGGTATAGAGATGTCTCCCATTATGTGCATGAAGCAGCCAATACCAACAAACTTAGGTTTGATGATATGCCTCCATGGCTACTCCTGCACACAATGCAGGATTAGTTCCTTTTAGGAACCCAGTCCATCTAGTGACTGGGTTTGCCACTGGCTTCTGAGCATGTCACCAGTTCCCATACCATGTCCTGTTTATCAAGAATAGAGTTTGAAAAGTTAACAGAACAGGTTGAAGGTTTAGAACTACTCCCTTTAAGTACCCATTGGTAGTTTGGTCTTGACTTTCCTTTGATTGACCGGGTGGGTGTTCTAGTGTTTGACTTGTGAGTTAATTTGCCCTTTGCGCTTGGCCTGAATTGCCAGTGTGAGCTAAATGTGGATCCTTGAGATGACATTGATTTTATAGATTTTGAATTTGTAGAATCATCTTTGGAACTTGTCCTTCTGTCCTTTTGAGACTGTCTTTTTGCTTTGGCAATGTTCCAGTCACCATCCCTTGAAGAAACCCTTGAAGAGTTTCTCTTGATGGATCTTCCTCTTTTACATTCTCCTGGATTTTCACATGCTGAGGAGTATAGGTGAGTTTTGAACAATTTCTGGATATATGTCCAGGAGTTCCACAGTTGTAGCATGTCTGTCTTTTCTGAACAACATGATGTGGACTGTATCGTGTTCCAGAATTGGATGGCTTCTGAGAATGTCTACAACTGCACACGCATGTGGGTGTTTGCTTCACATGTTTCTTTGGCTTAAATTTGTTGGATGCCTGAGCATTTCCATTCTTAGCAGCATTATTACTTCTTGTGGAACAACTGGCAGATCCAGACTTTGGGTTTACATTTGATTCTGTTGTAGATGATGTGGTCGAAGAAGGTTTTTCAGAATCGGATCGTTCATCATTTTGTTTAGATTTTCCTGCACACTCAACAAATACATCAGTATTTTCTAACACATCCTTCTCAGCCTGGCAGGACTTTTTTGCAACAAAAATGTCGTTTAAATTAAAGGTTGGGGTGAAATTATTATTGAACGGGGATGGGACACATTTGTATCGAAGACCCTGATTTTCATTCCATTTAAGTTGAGACTCAATCATGGATTCGACTATCGAGCTTGACCCTTTGAAGTTTTTGAAAACAAATTCTTTATCTTGAACTTGAGCTTTCAAAGAGTCATGCTCGGCAGTTAAAGTGATGATGTCTTCGTTAGCAATTTTGAGAAGACAATTTTTAGTGCTGTAATCATCCTGTAATATTTTAAAATCGCTTATTTTTGCGTCTAGTTTTTCTTGTAAAGGTTTAATTTTCCTTTTAAGGTTATAACTTAAATTTTCAAGTTCGAAAATTTCCCTTACAAGATTCTCATTTATTTCGCGATATTTATTAATTTTTTTTCACAGTCCAAACAGCACAAATTTTTGTACGAATATTTTGTTTCGGTGGTCATTTTAAAATAATTAAGTTAATTAAACTTGAGAAAATTCAATTTCGGACTGATTCTGACCGAAAACCTTGAAGTTTGACCAGAGTTGACCGAAATCCTATGATTTGACTTCGTAATGACCGAAAACCACACCTTTTCGGTTGAAGTTGACCGAAATCCTCTTCTGCTGACCAAGGTTTGACCGAAAACCTCACTTTTGACTGAATGATGACCGATAACCAAGCTTTGACCTAATCGTTGACCGAAATGCTCCTTTTGCCGCCGAAATCCTCTTTGAATCCACCAAAATCGATCAAAAATTCGTGGAAATTCCTAAATTATCGAGATTTGGAGTTATGATTGGTTGTTTCCACATTGGAATCCCGATGAACACGAAGAAGGTCTAGAGGAACCTCGAAGAACAGTAACCACGGTTCAAAAACCAAAACTCAAGCAAAACTTAATCAATTTCTCGAAAAATGATTGATATCAAAACAATAAAAATTGTTTTCAAGCTCTAATACCAATTGTTAGTCCCATATTCGTTCCAAAACGATATCAATCACAATAAATATGAATTGGTGCGGAAAACCAATTGAAACATAAGCAATAAATCAAGAAAAGATGAAGTAAACCACCGATCAATTGACCAAATGCACTCGTTTATATTAACTTAACGACTGGTACAATGATCACACACTAGCATCACACGATTTCTCTAGACCTCTACACAATGATTTCGGCTGACCAACCCCTAAACACGCCTACACAAATACTATTTATACTAACAAAGCCATCTAAGCCCATTACATATATAGCCCAAACCCACACTTAGCCTAACAAGCCCAAAACGTCTACAGACCACATAATGAAAGCATAAACCATCAAAATAGGGCCCAACAACTGCCGACCTTCACATGGGCACCATAGATCTTTCACTAGGCACTAAAGACATGTCATTAAGCACTTCATACGTTGGTTTGCAACATTACTGACTGCACCGCAATTGGCAATACATAGTTTGGGAGCTCTGCCGTCGGACCCTGGGGTGGCTCCTCTTGACTCCCATTCGTTCTTTTAGGATGGACCCAATGCTTAGTCTCAATAACGACCACGAGGTAAAAATGAAGATCATTCTCAACATCTCAATAATCTCCTACTTGGAGGCTAATCAACCTATTTGTTACCATCCAGAACATGAACTCCATAGCCCCATCTTTTTTTAGTCTGTGCATTCTCTTCAAATATATAAAATGTCAATTGAAGTTATACATAGCTTTGAATTTTCTATCGTCAGTGTCTTGGTAAAAACATCTGCTAATTTCTTAGTACTTCGTAGCTTCCTAGTAGCTTCCTCAAAGAGGACATATTGTCACTTATCAAGTCTCCATTAAAGAGGTACAATGCTTGAATGTGTTTCATTCTACTATAAAACACTGAATTTTTATGAGGTGACCTACAATCTAGTTATCACAATATATGTTATAATGTTCTTGTTTCATGTCCAACTTTATAGGAATTACCTCAATTAAATAAGCTCATTGTTAGCTTCTACAATAGCCATATACTCGGGTTCTATAACTAATAGACCACATGCTTAGTCTCAGTAGTCATAATGATGTCAAAGGGAATATCGGTGTCCATAACTAAACAAAAAATATGAATTATGATATATTTGATTTTATTTTAATAGATTAAAATTCTAATTAATAACTATTAAGTAATATAATCCAATTTCAAATGAAATCACTAGTCAAATACAAAAATGTGGCACAAAACCGGTTACCAAGCCATTGTAATCTAGGTTGTGTAAACAAGAAAGCTCGGTTCTATCTTTTGTTTCTTTTACTAAATTTTATTTTGTGTTTAGTGAAAACCTGTAATACATTTTCAATCGCTTACAGACACAAATAACCTAAAAATGAAGTTTCACTTTTGCATATTAAGCCATTTGTGCTCATTTTTAGTCATTAAACTTTGTTTAAATGTAAAAGGTTACTGAACTTGTACGTTAGAATAATCATAAATGGGAGTTGTGTCATAAGATAATATTGTCGGAAACATCATATTATACAATACATTGAAGACACTAACCTATTATGATAGTCACCTCACATATGCCCAAGCTCAATTTATCGTCGACTTACACAGTCCCAAGGACATTAATACGTCTAAGTTAAGCGTCATGGGGGAAACTGATAGGTTTTATATACACTGGAAAGATCAAACATGGCAGCAGAAACATACAAAAATTTCTAAGTCTAGTAACAATTACTAAAAACCTACAATGAAACTACTTAATGATAATTTACAACTACAAGAAGGTTTAACAATACCAACCTTTAGCAAACCAATTTGCTTGAGGAACACTTTTGAAGATCAAATCCAAAGCCAAGGAAGGTAGTACCCAAATTAGAGTACATCTAATGGTTTACACCCAAAATACAAAACAATTAAGTTAATTAGGTATTTTAGAAAACTGTTAAGGTTAATCGGGTCGTTGACCAACCCGGTGTCTGTTTGGGTATCTGTTTTGTATGGATTTGGTTGTTGAACAATATTCTATCTTTTATCTAATTGATGTATGTTCCAATGTATCACTTGACTTATCTTGAAATATCAATGAACATATTTTCAGTTTACTTAAGTTGATAATCTTTATATGTCCGAAAACATGTTATATAGAAATCCAAGATTGGATTTCGGAACTGTGCAACAAAGCTACTTTCGGTGCATGGCGTAAGTTCGGAAGTCAAGTCCAGAATCATCACAAGAGAAGAAGATAATGATCGGAAGTCTAAGTCCGAAAGTACTCAAGATCAGAAGTCAAGACACCGAAATCCACTCTTGGATTTCAGTTCAACATTTAAAGTTACTTCCGATGATCAGCAATCATTCATACTGAAGTTAACCCTTAACTTCGGTACATATCAAAAGCGTTCATATCAAGATAGAATATCAAGATAAGTTAGCAATGAAGATATTGACAGAGATAACGAGCTTAGACTGTTTTAGCACAAATCAGGAAAGTCAAAGAGAACATCCAAAAGGAACATGACGCATGAACAGTGTCATTAGGAACATTTATTGGTAGTCAGTCATATCAGACTTAGGTTATTATGCATTGTGTAATACAAAATGAACTGTCTTGTAGTTCATTTTGTCCATAGGTCTTTGTCCAGTGGATATTCTCTTTGTACTATAAAAGGAGAGTTCCACCACCTTGTATCTTCATGGTTTGGAGAACTGATATGTAAATCTTTCTCTATGATATAAAATATTCTCCCATTCCATCAAATATTGTTCATACTTGTTCTTACGTTATATTTTCTATTTCTCACACTTCAATCTTATTGTCTTACTATTTCTTTCGTTTAAACTATTTGTTCATTATTGTTGAGCTAAAGATCCATCTAAGTAAACACTCAAGTTTTTGGACTTGTCCTCTATTCCGCATCTTTCACTCAAGTATCCAGAGTTGTCCCTTCATTCCGCATTCCTTACTTAGATTACGGTTCCAACAATTGGTATCAGAGCCTGTGTAGTTGTTTGCAAGGTCCACTATGATCAGTTTGCTTAAGCTAGCTCAAGCAACAACCTCTGGACCCTCTACAAACCTTGCATGCTGCAAGGCTCAGGTTTTTAATCTTTTGCTTTCAAATAGTTCAAAAATCCTTTACAATCATGCAAATGAACTATTTCTTAAACGTCGCCAACAATGTTGGGAGCTCTACCCAAGCCCTAATACTTATTCCAACGGAATATAATGGCTGGGCATCACACATGAAAAACTACCTTAGGAGACAAGGCAAGGACATCTGGAGATCCATTGAGGAGGGGCCTCATGTTCTCATTTACATCCCAAGGGCTGACACCGCTGAAGGTGTAACACCAAATACAGCAAAAAGGGGTAAATTGGTCATTTTACCATAAAAGGGTAATTTGGCCATTTGACCATGTAAAGGACCAATTATGTAAAAATATTGTTTGCTTGTGGCAAAAGTATAAAGAATGAAAGTTTCATTGTGATAAAATGTGAGAAAAGTGCCAAAAGTTCAAGAAAGTGAACTTAGGGACTAAAAATGTAAATCTGGAAAATATAAAAGAGAGAAATATCTCTCATAGTTGTGGCTGAACATTTTAGAAGCATCGGGAAGATTTCTTGGGTGCGATTTCTGCAGAATTCATGAGGATTGAAGCATGAAATTGGATTAATGGCTTGGAATTGGAAGTTTTCAAGCAATTAAGGTTAGTACTTTGAAATTCTAACCTAAGTTATTTGTGTGTTCTTCGTGGGATGAATTGAAACTGAAATTACAGTTATGATTCAAAAGGTTTAAATGAATTCTAAGCCTCAAACATGTTTGTGTTGTTAGAACACATATCAAATTGAAAGTATGTTGCTATTAGTGAAAATTTGGAACTTTGCTCAAGAACCCTAGAATACAATTTGATATGATCCAGTGGATTCTAATGGGTTCTAATGAGTTCCAGATGTTGCTAGAGATGAGAATAATCAGTAGAATTGATTAATCTTTGATAATTTCAGTTTTTGGATCAAAAATGCAAAAACGAGAAATGTTAGAAATGGATTGGAATTACCAATTCCATTGTTTAAAACTTGTGGTAAATGAAAGGTTTTGGTCCTGGAACAAGTTCCTAGTGATTAAGTCAAGAATTAAGGACTTAACAAGAGAAAATGTAGCATTAAATCAGAGTTTTCTGGACCTGCCAGCAGCAGTCGCGACGCGACCCTCACGTGGTCGCGACGCGTGGACGCGACGCGTGGTCGCGACAGAAACCATAAAACCACCTGTTAAAATTTGGTGCAATTTCCAAGTTTGATTTTGATGCTAGGCTTATCTGTTTGACCTGAAATTTTAAACATAGGTCTAAAATGGTATGAAACTTCATGGAAAATTATTAAAATGAGAATACGACCTCCCGAAGGTACTGTAGTAGAATACGCGTATTTCGGGAAGTGTATTAAATTTTTATAATGATGGTTGCTCGAAAATGATTGGAAATGGTCCCCAATTGTATTATATTGGACTCTTGTGTAGTAGAGTCAACTGAAATGGTAACTAACCTATGATGATCATTTGTTATATAAATGAATATATAGGTATGGGACAAATGGTTGTGGTGCATGCAAAGGCAAGAAACAACCGGAATTAAATGCAGCAAGTATCTAGGTGAGTAATCTCACTTATATCACATATGATATGTGTTGATTGGACTGTTACAGATTGAAACAGCTTTGGGGGACGAAAATGATAATTTTAAAGATATAATGAAAAGGCAATACCGGATAAGCCGTGAGTCAATGAAATGACAAGAACGGAGCCGTGAGCCATAAATGATTATAAAATAAAATGTTATCGAATGGTGCGGCCACTTGTGGCTATGATATTGGATGTTATATCCAACTGGTGCGGCCTATATGGCTATGATATTGTTATATGAAAATGGTGCGGCCTTATGGCTATGATATTAAACTTGAATCTAAATGGTGCGGCCTTATGGCTATGATATCGGGTTATTGAAACCCATTGGTGCGGCCTTGGGCTATGATATAAATGTTGAAACTGTTTGGTGCGGCCTTAGGGCTATGATTTATATGTCGAAAAATGTTTTGGTGCGGCTTGTATAGCCATGACACATGGTGCGGCTTATATAGCCATGATATATGGTGCAGTCAATTGTGACTAAGAAACATGGGACAGAAATGGTAATTGAGAATTTATATGTTTATTCTCTCTTATATACATATGGTTTCTGTGGCTAACAGATTTGATTTGATCGGTAAACAAATAACAGATTAGATATGAGAAAGTGTTCAGATAACTGATATGATTTGATAATCATATGATATCACGTTTCAGCCTGTAAGGCTATGAAGTAGGATGTGAAATCCTAAGAGATATGTGGTCAGCCAGTAAGGCTAGGAGTTTGGATCCGATATCCAGATAGATATATGAATGTATTTCTTATACATATTATTTGCATATATGATTACTCACTGAGCTTTATAGCTCACGTTATCTGTTAAATGTCCCTGCAGGTTAGCATGATCCTGATAAGGAAAAAGATAGAGTCCGTGACTAAAGAAGTGAGACTTTTAGATGCTATCAGTAGCAGCCCGGCTTCAAAGGAGATTACGGTATTTTATACTCTCCTTGATACACTTGTACCCGTTTTTAATAAAATATACCCCTTTTGTTATGGTTTTATGTATTGAAACCTTTGTTTTAAATGAAAATTTTTCAGGGGTGTTTTTGTTTTAAAAGCCGGGTGTTAAAAGTTGGTATCAGAGCCGTGGTTTAAGTGAACTAGGTGTCTATAGAGTAGATTCCTGGACTTAAACCTTTAGATAATAGACATGATGTATACTTAGGTGTATATAAGTTGTTATTATACATATATATAACCTAACTGTTGCTGACTTCTGATGTATAAGAAGTACGAGCAGCGAATCTTACTGGGAGGAATTTAGGGCGTGGAGCTTTAAGTGGTGGACCAGCCCTTTCTCAAGGATCCATCGAACGAGGGGCAAGAGACAAGTAGCAGAAAATCCACATAACAAGCAACAGTATCTGATGTGGTCAGAAAAAGAAATTGGGTGCTCACCCTGACTGATATTCAAGGTGAAAGAAAAGTAGTTGAGACTACAAGAAAAGCAGAAAATATTAGTGGACGCTTCAGAAGAAGTTAACACGATTTAGGTCTAACCTTAAAGGGAAGGGTCCAAAACGAAAAAGGTAATGTGGTGTAAGAAGTGCAGGAAAAGCACTCAGAAAATTGTAGAGTTGAGACTCTACCGTTGAATTGTTGAAATTGTAGAAAACAGGAGCATATTGCTCGAGCCTGTTGGATGGAACAGAAGTGTTTCCAGCGCGGAGCTATAGAACACTTTCCTATGAAATGTTCACATGCTAAATGTGAAGTAACGGGTGATAAACCCAGGAAAGAACAGGGAGAAAAGAAAGAAGAAACGAACGGTCGAGAAGGACCAGTGATACCATGAGCATTCCAGCAGACTGTGGAAGAAGCCCGTGAGTAGACTGATATGGTCTCAGATATATTTACTTTGAATATAATCCCCGTATACGTTATATTTGATCCATGAAGCTATGCTCTGGATCGGTGATTTTGATGTCTTGTCAGAATATTTCATCAACGATTATGGATGAAATGTTAAAAGTAGCTATAGCAGTTTGCAAATATGTTCAAGATATTGAACACCTGTAAGGTAGTCTGCCTAGGATTTACGGGACCATTTTTCCCTATAAATCTGAAGCCGATGACTACCAATGAATCTGAAGTAATTGTGCGTATGACTTAGTTAGCAATGAATCATGCTAACATGAATTGTAGAAACAAGAACACTATGGTTCTCAAATTAGAAATGAAATGGAGGAAAATCCACGGTAAATGACCGTTGTTGAGAATACCAGTTATTTTCCTTTGCTTAAACTCGGAAAAGAGTTAGTAAAGGAAGGATGTTTTAGTTGGCATATGCAGTATTGGCCAAGCTAAACAAGGCGGCGGTAGAAGTGTAAAACTTTAAATGAATTCTCGGATGTTTATTCCAAAGATCTTACAGGATTTACGCCAGATTGATGAGAAGAGTTTACGATTAAACTGCTTCTGGGAGCCATTTCTGTTATTTAGGCTCTAAATTGATTAGCATCTGCAGAGATGGCAGAGTGGGAAACACAATTAGAAGAAATTGTTTTTGAATCGAGGTCTCATATGGCCGAATGTGTCATTATGTGGAGCCCTATCTTGTTTGAAAAGAAGAAAGACAAGCTGAGGTATATGTGCACTGACTACCGAGAATCTGATATTCTCGAAACCGGAATGAATATGATGTACATTTGTACCAGATATTGGAGTTACTTCACTGAGTAAAGTAATATGTGAAGTTCTCCAAGTATGAAATTTGGCTAAAAGAAGTTTCAATTCTTTGGGGCATGTTAACCGTGCCAAAGACGATAAAGTAGATCCAGTGGAAATAATGCTGTGATAAAACAGGAACTGCCTGGGGAATCTGACTAAAAATGTAGTTTCCTTAAATTGGCACGTTATCATAGGAGAGTTGTAGAAAACTGCTCCTTGATTGCTGTTCCGTTGACTAAAGTTGACCAAGAAAAGTGAAAAATTTGAGTGGGTAGAAAGACCCCAAGTATCTTTTCAAAGGTTGAAATAAACCTTGTGTGAAGCTCCGGTGTTAGCATTATCGCTAAGCGGAGAAGATAATTTATTTTACAGAAATGCATCCAGAGTTAATTTTGGGTACATAACATTGCAGTAGCAATTATGAGTATGGCATTTAAGCTTTGGAGACACTACTTGTATGGTGTAAAGCTTACTGTTTATACGGATCATAAAAGTTTGAAGTACTTAATTGATCAAAAAGGAAGCTAAATATGAGATAGCAAAGACAGATGGGTTACTTAAAGATTTCGGTTATGAAATCTTGTACCATCTCGGAAAGGCAGATGTGGCTAGATGCCTTGAATTGAAAAAGAATATTCTTGAAGGTTACATCCACATGTATGAATGTGGCAAATTGATTACCCGAATTGATTCGAGTAGCACAAGAAGAAGTGTGCAAGTCTGAAAACGTGAAAAATGGATGAATGATTGGATATTAGCAGAAGCTAGTTGGAAAATCACAGCAATTTAGAACCCTTGGTGGTTATGTATATGGGTTCCAAATCGAGCGAGATATGAAATTTGTCCTTAAAAGATGTATATTGTAGTAGATATGCAATATACCCGAGGCAGTACCAAACTGTGTAGGATGATATAACCTATGCATTGGTGGCCGAGACTGAAGAAAGATATTGAAAGACATGTGAAAAAGTGCTTGACATGCTTATAAGAAAAGTCAAATCATTAAAAGCATACGGAAAAATTTAGCCATTGCCGGTCCCAAAAAAGAAATGGGACGATATTAATATTGACTTTAGTAATAAAGTCTTCGCAAGTACCATATGGGTATGACACCATATGGGTAATTGCAGATTGATTGCTGAAATCAGTATAAATTTATACCGACTAGGGAAGAAATTAAGATCGAAAAGTAGTGAAAAAAACTACATAGAAATAGTAATTTGTCGACGTGAGTTACCGGTGTCGATTGTATCGGGTCGAGATAATAGAATTATTTGCTGATTTTGGCATAAATCCCAAGAATAAATTAGTTCAAAAGTACTAATAAGTACCGTATCTTGATGGGCGAAATGAGATAATGATGCAGACTTTAGAAGATATGCATTGAACTTGCATAATAGACCTTGGCGGAAGATGAGAAGATCGTCTATCTTTGGTAAAACCCGTAGATAATAACAGTTTTCGTACCAGCAGTCAGAGGGCTCGTATAATGCATGGTATGGAGTATCGTGTTGCATGCCGATTTGCTAGACTGAATTTGGGGAGAAGCCGTTGGCTGGACCCGAGATTTGTACCTCGAACAGAAGAAAAGATTAGGCAAATTCGAGAAAGCTTCGAAATAGACAAAAATCGACAAAAGTAGTATGCGGATTGCCGAGTAAAACCGTTGAAATTCCAAAGGGGGAAAGGTGACAGTGTTCAAAGTATCCCTTTGGAAAGACTAAAGATTGTTTTGGGACAAAAAGGAAAGTGGAGTCTTTGTTCATAGGACCTTTCCATATGTCTCAAAGAGTAAAAGTTGTGGTGTATTGATCGAAGATTCCTGATGAATTTCAAGATATATATAATGTTTTCCATGTGTTCTATTTGCGGAAAACATATATTTATAAATTCCAACGAATACCTCATGTTGAAATGAAGGTAGATAAGTAGTTAAGGTACCCGGGACAACCGGAGGAATGATAGATGAAATAAGAAGACTAACATGGTTAAAGTGTTTTGGCAATACCATAAATGCTTCCATATGATGTGGAAAATCGGAATTGTAACGAGATAGAAATACCCCCAACTCTTTGTTTGATTCCGAGGACGAAAACTTTTGAAGGAGGGGAGAATTTGTAACACCAAATACTTGTGATAAGTATTCGAAAGTTAATTCTAGCAAAAAGGGGTAAATTGGTCATTATACCATAAAAGGGTAATTTGGTCATTTGACCATGTAAAGGACCAATTATGTAAAAATATTGTTTGCTTGTGGCAAAAGTATAAAGAACGAAAGTTTCATTGTGATAAATTGTGAGAAAAGTGCCAAAAGTTCAAGAAAGTGAACTTAGGGACTAAAAATGTAAATCTGGAAAATATAAAAGAGAGAAATATCTCTCATAGTTGTTGCTGAACATTTTAGAAGCATCGGGAAGATTTCTTCGGTGCGATTTCTGCAGAATTCATGAGGATTGAAGCATGAAATTGGATTAATGGCTTGGAATTGGAAGTTTTCAAGCAATTAAGGTTAGTACTTTGAAATTCTAACCTAAGTTATTTGTGTGTTCTTCGTGGGATGAATTGAAACTGAAATTACAGTTATGATTCAAGAGGTTTAAATGAATTCTAAGCCTCAAACATGTTTGTGTTGTTAGAACACATATCAAATTGAAAGTATGTTGCTATTAGTGAAAATTTGGAACTTTGCTCAAGAACCCTAGAATACAATTTGATATGATCCAGTGGATTCTAATGGGTTCTAATGAGTTCCAGATGTTGCTAGAGATGAGAATAATCAGTAGAAGTGATTAATCTTTGATAATTTCAGTTTTTGGATCAAAAATGCAAAAACGAGAAATGTTAGAAATGGATTGGAATTACCAATTCCATTGTTTAAAACTTGTGGTAAATGAAAGGTTTTGGTCCTGGAACAAGTTCCTAGTGATTAAGTCAAGAATTAAGGACTTAACAAGAGAAAATGGGATTTTATAGCATTAAATCAGAGTTTTCTGGACCTGCCAGCAGCAGTCGCGACGCGACCCTGCGTGGTCGCGACAGAAACCATAAAACCACCTGTTAAAATTTGGTGCAATTTCCAAGTTTGATTTTGATGCTAGGCTTATCCGTTTGACCTGAAATTTTAAACATAGGTCTAAAATGGTATGAAACTTCATGGAAAATTATTAAAATGAGAATACGACCTCCCGAAGGTACTGTAGTAGAATACGCGTATTTTGGGAAGTGTATTAAATTTTTATAATGATGGTTATTGCTCGAAAATGATTGGAAATGGTCCCCAATTGTATTATATTGGACTCTTGTGTAGTAGAGTCAACTGAAATGGTGACTAACCTATGATGATCATTTGTTATATAAATGAATATATAGGTATGGGACAAATGGTTGTGGTGCATGCAAACGCAAGAAACATCCGGAATTAAATGCAGCAAGTATCTAGGTGAGTAATCTCACTTATATCACATATGATATGTGTTGATTCGACTGTTACAGATTGAAACAGCTTTGGGGGACGAAAATGATAATTTTAAAGATATAATGAAAAGGCAATACCGGATAAGCCGTGAGTCAATGAAATGACAAGAATGGAGCCGTGAGCCATAAATGATTATGAAATAAAATGTTATCGAATGGTGCGGCCACTTGTGGCTATGATATTGGATGTTATATCCAATTGGTGCGGCCTATATGGCTATGATATTGTTATATGAAAATGGTGCGGCCTTATTGCTATGATATTAAACTTGAATCTAAATGGTGCGGCCTTATGGCTATGATATCGGGTTATTGAAACCCATTGGTGCGGCCTTGGGCTATGATATAAATGTTGAAACTGTTTGGTGCGGCCTTAGGGCTATGATTTATATGTCGAAAAATGTTTTGGTGCGGCTTGTATAGCCATGACACATGGTGCGGCTTATATAACCATGATATATGGTGCAGTCAATTGTGACTAAGAAACATGGGACAGAAATGGTAATTGAGAATTTATATGTTTATTCTCTCTTATATACATATGGTTTATGTGGCTAACAGATTTGATTTGATCGGTATGCAAATAACAGATTAGATATGAGAAAGTGTTCAGATAACTGATATGATTTGATAATCATATGATATCACGTTTCAGCCTGTAAGGCTATGAAGTAGGATGTGAAATCCTAAGAGATATGTGGTCAGCCAGTAAGGCTAGGAGTTTGGATCCGATATCCAGATAGATATATGAATGTATTTCTTATACATGTTATTTGCATATATGATTACTCACTGAGCTTTATAGCTCACGTTATCTGTTAAATGTCCCTGCAGGTTAGCATGATCCTGATAAGGAAAAAGATAGAGTCCGTGACTAAAGAAGTGGGACTTTTAGATGCTGTCAGTAGCAGCCCGGCTTCAAAGGAGATTACGGTATTTTATACTCTCCTTGATACACTTGTACCCGTTTTTAATAAAATATACCCCTTTTGTTATGGTTTTATGTATTGAAACCTTTGTTTTAAATGAAAATTTTTCAGGGGTGTTTTTGTTTTAAAAGCCGGGTGTTACAGAAGGTGCCCTCGGAGGAGCTCCTCAACCTAGACTGACGCCTTTGGATATCGAGAAGATGGATAACGACCAGATTGTATTCATCAGAAATTTCTTGTGGTATTTTCCCCAAACTTTTCCACCTATTCAGAACTGTACCACAACCCAACAAATATGGGTTCTTCTACAGAACATGTTTCAAGGAACTGAAGAGGGGAAAGACAAGATACTGACCGAAAGTCTCACCGAATATAATCAGTTCTCAGCACTTCCAGGAGAATCTTTAAGTGACTCATTTACCCATTTCTCCTTTATCGTGACTCGACTCCTGGGTGAAGGAGCAGCACGGACTAATCAGGAAATCAATCTTTGGTTTCTTGAAGGTCTAGGGCGAGACTGGATGATGGTCAAAATGATACTTCAAGACTCTGGGAAGATGAAAACCTTTAATATGTATCGTCTATACAACAACTTGTTAGGACAGGAAAACGACGTGAAGTGTAGTCAATCTCAGATAGGTGGACCTCTGGCCATAGTGGTCGAACGCAAGCTGCCAATGTTGGGTAAGTCACCACAATAGCTCGTACAATATCATCAAGCTGTTCAGAACCCAACTTACATTCTACCCACCAACCACCAGAGTTCACCACATGAGATAATTCAGATCTGTTATCAACCGAATCTAGTCCCATCCTATCATCCATCGGCACTCCAGATTTCCTATCCTACCTATTACCAAGCTCCGAAAAACCAAACTCAAATTACTGCTCCACAACCATCTTATCAGTCCAATCAAGCTCCCACCTTAGCCCTACCAGCAGCTCCTTCTGAGTATTGTTATTCGGAATACGATGAGGAAGAAGAAGCTGCTTACCAACAAGAAATTGCTCTTATAGTTGAAAATAATATTTTTGTATGTGACCATCACTGAAATAAGATAAACTGTTTTTATTTTATCTGACAAATATTATCAGTTTATTTCAGGTTGCGTAAATTCGAGATCAAAAACAAACATAAATCAAGACCCAAGAAACCTTGAGAAAACAACCAAACCAGAGGAAGTGATGCTATGAACCAAAATGCAAAAATATCACCCAGCTACAGCAATCACGACGCGACAGAAGCCATGGTCGCGACGTGAAGAAAAACAAAACACAAAAGTCCAGAATGCTACAGCGCTCGCGACGACGGAGGCCCTTGTCACGATGCGAAGCCTTCAACGCGAGACAGGATATGTGTCGCGACGTGAAGAAAAACAAAACACAAAAGTCCAGATTGCTACAGCAATCGCGACGCGACGGGAAGGCGGGTCGCGATAAGAAGACCTTGGACGCGACACCACCTACTTCTTGATCGCGAGACTACCAACAAACGCACTAACCAGACCAGCTAAGCCTCTTCGCGACGCGACCAAAAGCAACACGACCAAAAGGAAACGCGACGGAAAGCTCGACATACCAGCGAAGACGCACTGACCCGACAAAAAGCGCACCGACCACCAACCAAGCACCCTCGCGACGCGACGGCACCCCTGGTCGCGACGCGAAGGCTGCATTTCAGCAACTATAAATAAGAAGCTCACCTCTTGCCATTTAGTGTGCAGAAAAACCTTACACCACACCATACCCATTCAAGCACCAATACATCAAGATTACCCCACGTCCAAAGAGCAAAAAACCTGCCAAAACTCTCTTAAAAACTCTTTTCAACCAAAGAAAATCCACGTCCAAACAAACACCAAACAAAACCGCTACACCCATACTATACCCGACACCAAACAAAACCTCTACCCTACACCAAAAACAAAACCTCTACCCGACACCAAACTTCAAACCTCTAAACAACCTCAACCCGAATACCAAACTACAAAACCTACACACCCTCTACCAAATACATACACCACGAAAACTAAACCACAAAAACCCCGTGCATCTCAATTAAATCGACATCAAAAAACCCATTTCACCAAACGCCAAAAACTACCAAACCTCATCCTACCGTAAAGAACAAGAATCGACGCTTCAAAGAAAACACCATCTTCCTCAGCTATCGATAAGTTCTTTTGAAATTATCTGTGTCGTTATTGATTTATTTAAACTGTTATAAATCAACTGTACCAAATATCCAATACATAAAAATCGAACCGTGACAACGAAAACATATGTGGACTGTATTTAACCGAGACATCTAACTTCTAACATCTAACTTCTAACCTTTTTATTTATTGTAAAAAACACTTTATCGTTGATAATGGCGTTTATTACATCTAACCTCTAACTTCTAACATTTACTTTATTTACCGCTTTCTGTCTATTTAAATACTGTCTAGTTTAGATTTACTGCTTTATTTTACTTATTTATAGCTTTCAGTAACTTAATTTTAGTTTATATTTATTCCGCAACTCTTACTTATTCCGCATATTATAGCTAAAATACATATCTGTCACACAGTAATCGACTTAAAAAACTTTATTCGTGGAGATCAGTAATCGTATTTTTTCAACAATTGGTATCAGAGCTTGTGTGATTTAGTCTGAAATTTTTGTCGAAAACTTTATTTGTGTAGCGTTTTTATAACCAACCAATAAGTTTTCCTTAAAAATTTCATTTTAATATCACTTGTTCAAAATCCTTTCAAAACAAAAAAAAAAAATTTAAAATCTTAAAATTTTAAAAAAAAAAAAAAAAAAACAACCCAAAAATGTATTCCACAACCTACTCAAGAGCTCCATATGTCATCGATCAGGTATGGTCTATGATCTCAGAAATCGGTCTTTCAAAAACACCATTTGAGTCCCACATGACTAAGATTGAGAACAGTTTGAAAGCTGATCTCAAACTATATCATGACACAATAGTCAAATCTGATATCTGCAAATCTGAATTACAAACCTTGCAACTCAGATTTGGAGAATCAACAATGACTAAAGACAAACTTGAAAGAGACGTCAAACGAAAATCAGAAGAATATAATCACGTCTTAGATCAATTAAATGAAGCTCTAAAACAAAAAAGGGACTTAGAAATAAAAAATCAATCTGTTTTTCCATCTGAAATAAAAGATGCCTTAGAAATAGAAGTCCTTCAGTTAAAACTAAAAATTCAAGATTTAACTGACAAAAACACTAGTTTGATTCTAAAACTAGATGATTCTTCAAAACAAATCAAACTTCTTGAATCCGAGAATCAAAGATTTCAAGGAAAACTGGATTCTATCAATCTTGCTAGAAAGCTAAGTGATGATATTTTCATCAAAGCAACATCCTTAGGATCTGGCAAAATCGATACAAATTACAGACCTGGATTAGGAAGAGAATCCTTCGAAATCGAACAAGCCAAACAAGAAACCAGGACTAACAGTGAAAACTCTGAATCAACTCTAACAGATCTATCCACATCTGTTAATGAGGAAAATTCAGACGACGAAACAGTTATCAACTGTAACCCAGATGATACTGATTTCACTGTTTCCAAAAGATCTTTCACTAATAGGTCTTCATCCCACCAAATCCAAATTACCAACCAAAACTCCAAACTTAAAGACTTTTTGAATAGAGCAAACTCCTTTTACAAGAAAGGCAGTACCTCTAAACCAATTGCTTTTCAAAAGGAACAAGGCAAACCCAAAGTTTTCAAACAAACCCAGGAGAAACCTTTGAAACCAGTCTCTGTGCCACAAAAACAAACATTTAATCCAAAACAAAAACCCTTTCAAAAACCATTTCAAAATCGCTTTCAAGAGATAAACTTCAATCTCTCAAGGAACTTTCAGAAACCATCATTTCACCAAATTCCATTCCATCATCATAATGTTTTTCAAAATCATCAAAATCCCAGATACAAAGAAAGGTCATCAAACAGAACTTCACATATAGGATACTTTTCACAAAATCAGAAATCGTTTCAAATGACAGGTTTTCAAAGACAAATCTCACTTTGGGAAAATCTAATAAATCAACTCAAGCCTCAACCACTTCGTCCAATTAACAGAAACCATAATAATTTCAAATCACCGAAAACCATTAACAAATCAGGACCCACCATGGTTTGGGTACCTAAACTTTCTGTCTAATTGTAGGCACTTTGTGCTGGAGAGCCCAAGGATGATACATGGTATATCGAGAGTGGCCGTTCCCAGCATATGACAACAAACCATAGCCTTCTACAAGACTTCAAACCCACACTACCTCCGATGCAGAAACTTCACAATCAAACCAAAATGATGCGGATCCAGTCGAGGGGGAACCACCAAAACCAGAACCCTCCTAAAATACCCCAATCCACCTGTCCAAATGATCCCAATGCATCATTTATGGGAGAACCACCAAAACCAAATTCCTCTTTAAACAATCCCAATCTACCTATCCAAAATGATCCGAGTGCATCATTTATGGGGGAACTCTCGTTACCCCATTCCAAAATTTACCAAAAACATTCAAATAACCAAATTTTTCAAAAAACATCCACATAATCAAAAATCACAAAAAAATTGGATAAAGTTTTATCTTTTTCTTTATAAAACCATGTGATTAACATCTTCTTGACTAAATTTTCAGATACTTATGCTCGATGAATGTTCTCAGTCATATTGATTCTTAAATTAAAGTGAAGGTTCAAATCTCAAAATTTTCGTTATGTATATTCTCCTATTCCCTTTGAATTTATTTCAATTATAACGATTTTATCTATTAAGGGACATAAGATCAGGAGATTCAGATGAAAACCAAACCCATGTGAGAATTTGTGCCTCGTCTTCAACTGCTAAGTGAAACTCATTTCTGTGAGCAAAGGTGTTTTCATTATGACTTATAGGATTTATACTCTTATACCGTGATGCTAGTCTCATTTTTACTTAGATATCAAAATGACCAGGGACGATACAATCATTTTCTTATATATTAGACAAACTGTCTTTTATATCACCTATCCCTATCCTCAATCAAGCCACATCAAGAAAAGATTTATCATCTTGCATAGCAAGTCTGACAAATTGAAGAAACAACAAGTCATATCCAAGAAAACCAAAAGAAAACATGGAAATCAAATCTCAAAGTGCAAAGTCATCTCCAACAAATGCTGTCAACAAATTACAATTGGCAACCACATCAGATGTCTTTTATACAATGTGTATTCACACAAATCAAGAAAAGATAAAGACAAAAGTGAACACTTCACCAAAGTAAAAAGAAGAGTTATTACAACAATCCATAAAGACAGACATCTCTCAAACAACGAATTCTCAAAAGCTTTATCAAATATAACTGTTAAAACCGAAGATTTACCGGGATACTGTAGCCTTCATAATTGAATATTCTTAGTTGCAAACTGCACTATGAATATTTCTAAACCCCTCTACATGTATTTCCCGACGGAGAAAGAGTGAACATCAATGGCATGAATGAAGAAACCCTATGAGTAATGCCGAAACCAGTCTTATGTGATTGATTATCTAATATGAAGACCAAGTGACTAAAGTATATAGGTATAAATCCATATTAAGCATAAGTCAACACCTTCAAACTGAGAGATATCACTCATCTTTAGTGATTATACACCAGTTCTGCACCCAGAACAACCAAAACACCTCAGTCAAGTGTGAGCTATACCTATGAGAGTTCATCTGAATCGACCTATTAAGATCACTTGTCGTCTTTATAAATGTTATAAAATCTTAAGGAATATTATGAAAGTACATATACAAAAACCTTTTGATAATTGAACCTGAAACCTTGATTCAGAAACATATATTCTTGACAAACATTTTTCAAAACATAAGTAAAATCTAGTCACACTTTTTCAAAACAAGTGATATGGTTTTATAAATGTTTTATCCAAATTTCAAGAATTTGCAACCTTACCTTTTAATCTGTTCTTATTTCAGTAATGATCACATAGGGGGAAATTGTTGAAAATAATATTTTTGTATGTGACCATCACTGAAATAAGATAAACTGTTTTTATTTTATCTGACAAATATTATCAGTTTATTTCAGGTTGCGTAAATTCGAGATCAAAAACAAACATAAATCAAGACCCAAGAAACCTTGAGAAAACAACCAAACCAGAGGAAGTGATGCTATGAACCAAAATGCAAAAATATAACCCAGCTACAGCAATCACGACACGACAGAAGCCATGGTCGCGACGTGAAGAAAAACAAAACACAAAAGTCCAGAATGCTACAGCGCTCGCGACGCGACGGAGGCCCTTGTCGCGACGCGAAGCCTTCAACGCGAGACAGGATATGTGTCGCGACGTGAAGAAAAACAAAACACAAAAGTCCAGATTGCTACAGCAATCGCGACACGACGGGAAGGCGGGTCGCGACGCGAAGACCTTGGACGCGACACCACCTACTTCTTGATCGCGAGACTACCAACAAACGCACTAACCAGACCAGCTAAGCCTCTTCGCGACGCGACCAAAAGCAACGCGACCAAAAGGAAACGCGACGTAAAGATCGACATACCAGCGAAGACGCACTGACCCGACAAAAAGCGCACCGACCACCAACCAAGCACCCTCGCGACGCGACGACACCCCTGGTCGCGACGCGAAGGCTGTATTTCAGCAACTATAAATAAGAAGCTCACCTCTTGCCATTCAGTGTGCAGAAACACCTTACACCACACCATACCCATTCAAGCACCAATACATCAAGATTACCCCACGTCCAAAGAGCAAAAAACCTGCCAAAACTCTCTTAAAAACTCTTTTCAACCAAAGAAAATCCACGTCCAAACAAACACCAAACAAAACCGCTACACCCATACTATACCCGACACCAAACAAAACCTCTACCCTACACCAAAAACAAAACCTCTACCCGACACCAAACTTCAAACCTCTAAACAACCTCAACCCGAATACCAAACTACAAAACCTACACACCCTCTACCAAATACATACACCACGAAAACTAAACCACAAAAACCCCGTGCATCTCAATTAAACCGACATCAAAAAACCCATTTCACCAAACGCCAAAAACTACCAAACCTCATCCTACCGTAAAGAACAAGAATCGACGCTTCAAAGAAAACACCATCTTCCTCAGCTATCGATAAGTTCTTTTGAAATTATCTGTGTCGTTATTGATTTATTTAAACTGTTATAAATCAACTGTACCAAATATCCAATACATAAAAATCGAACCGTGACAACGAAAACATATGTGGACTGTATTTAACCGAGACATCTAACTTCTAACATCTAACTTCTAACCTTTTTATTTATTGTAAAAAACACTTTATCGTTGATAATGGCGTTTATTACATCTAACCTCTAACTTCTAACATTTACTTTATTTACCGCTTTCTGTCTATTTAAATACTGTCTAGTTTAGATTTACTGCTTTATTTTACTTATTTATAGCTTTCAGTAACTTAATTTTAGTTTATATTTATTCCGCAACTCTTACTTATTCCGCATATTATAGCTAAAATACATATCTGTCACACAGTAATCGGCTTAAAAAACCTTATTCGTGGAGATCAGTAATCGTATTTTTTCAACACTTATCAGCCATAAGTTCAACCGGATACCATCTTTCACTAGCCCGAAGAAAAATTCTGGCAAACTAACTAGCGTTCAGGGTACCCATCCAGAAACCACAACCAACAGAGGAACCATTATCAAACGACTCAGAATCAGCATCATCCATCTGCCGAAGAACAGCGTACCGAGAACCCCAAAAATGCTCCAGCACCGGCTGCTAGTCACAATCATGTCCGAGACCTAAAAAAGGTGAGACTGATGTGATAAAGTGCCATAACTATGGTGGATTATGGCACTACGCAGCAGACTGTCGGGCTCCTCGGAACTACAACAAAGAAAAGGATGAAGAAAAAAGTCAAAGCTTTTGTGGTAAACGTCAAGAAATGTAGAGTTCTGGTCGTTAGGAGACGAAGATGAGGAGACGTACGAGAACAAACGTAAGCATGGAAAAGCTGTAGCAGAGTACGTGATAGTCCAAGAATCTTCCAAAATTCCAATCCCTAGTCTAGGGAAGGTCAAGCAGGTGAATAACCTGGAAGGCGCCACTTCCACTCCGTAAAACTATGCCTTCATGGTGAATCATAAGACAGGCAACGGAGTCAGCATCATAGAATAGGTACGTGAAATGCTTTACTCTGATAACATTTATCCTGATAATTTAGAACCCTCCTTGGAAAGGATTGCTAACACCTGCGTAGATGCACTAGTGGCGTACCGAAGAGTTCTGGACGAGAGGGATGACAGTTTTGATGAGGTGATGAAGCTTAGAAGTAGATTAGAAGATCGAAAACTTTTGTGTGATAAGTTAGACACTGATTTAAAATTAGAAAAGACATCTAGAATTATGACAGAAAATGCAAATCAGCTTTTTGTTTCACAACGGGATTTAGCCCGAAGTGATAATGTAAGACTTAATTGTTTAATAGATCAGTTGTACCATGCAACTGAAGTTTTTAAATCTCCTGCGTATTCTAATACTTCTGAAAACACCTTCATTGGGGCTGGGCTCGAAAAGCTAAAAATAAAAACGATCCAGTATTCTCCAAACAAAGTCCATATTTTAAATATCCTTCAAACGTAAACGATGATAAAACCGAATTTGACTTGACCCAAACGTTAACCGAAACTCAATTGATTGATTTGGAGACTGCAACCTTGGTATCATCAGAAGGAGCAAAAATCCCATTTTCATATTTTTCAGAAATTACAAGTCAGAAAGTTGACACTGCTGAAAGAAGTAAATTATCAACATCATCGGTCCCATTTGGGCCAAGACATTTGACCTCGGTCACTAGTGATATTCCTTCAACTTCTCATCAACATTCCTTCTTCACAAACTTACAAGGAAACTATGTTGCTGAAGAATTTAACCCATGTCAGATCGACGTGGAGGACAATTCAAAAGAAGAAGAAATTGATGAAGAAATGAAAATGGAAAAAAATGTTTGAACAAACAAATTATCATCAGGACTGACTTCAACAAAATCACAATTAAAAGTCTCATTGCTAACAATACATCAAATGTAAGTGCTGAATCATCTGATTCAGGCACCAAGACAAACGTTGATGCGTTGCAGCAAAATCTTCCAAAATCTTCGAACTCAGACAAAATCATATCTCTCAAAAATCTTAAAACCAGTCAAGAAGAGCCGAATACTTTAAATGATTCTTTATCTAACTCTTCCTCACCTAGAGAGAATTTTAAGAAGGGAAAAGGACTAAATTTAACTAAAAAGGGGGTAAAACCAACTCTTAATCGAAAAGACATTCGATCTCCCAAATCCCATGCGAGGGTAGAAAAGAAAAACTATTTTTACACTCGATGGAAATCAAACTTCACTTCATCAACCATCACAAAGTCCGTCATTCCGAAACAGACTCCGAAACCAGTAACCTCGGTACCAAACAAGTACATTCATAAGGGTTTACTTCCGACGCCACGTGCTAACTTTACTCATTATCGTCAAACTACAAACTGCTTAGATTACTGTTCCGAGTTTCCCAAAATTGTCCATGTTACGAAAGCAGCAAAGTCTGCTGGGCCAACATCAGGGAACCATTATATTGAGTATAACAAACCAAGCTCGTCACAGTCAAAACATGTCAACTTTTCGGTCACAACAAACAGAAATACGCAACAGCAAAACACTTTCAAACCCAAAAATAATATATTTCAAAAAAGAAAAGCTGTTTTAAAATATTAGAAAGTTGAAAAATCAAATATTTCCCAATGGCAGACAGCTCCAAAAATACTAAAACGCGAACAAAACATTATCTGCTGTCATTGCTGCCCTTAAAATGTTCAGAAACCGTTTTCGGTAACTTCTTCAGTCAACACTAAACCGAAAAATTTTCATAGTCAAAACAAAAATTCTTTTCAAAAACTTTCAAGAAAGACTGTTCAAAAATGGGTTGTCAAGATTCCAACTTCAGACTTAAAACCTTCCGACTCAACTATTCATGTTTCAGAAGTTGAAACTTCTACGGACAGGACAACCAAGAAAAATTTCACATCTCCTAAGTCTGGAAAAATCAATAGCCCCAAACAAGTTTGGGTGCCCAAACTAACTGCTTAATTTTCAGGCATTTTGTGTAGAGGAGCAGGATGACGAATGGCTTATAGACAGTGTCTGCTCTATGCATGTGACCGGGAGATTGGAATTTTTAAGGGATTACAGAGAAGTCAGCAATGGAGGTTATGTCACTTTCGGAAATGATGCGAATGGCATAATCAAAGGATATGGGGTCCTCACCAATGGAAACTTCACCATACAGAAAGTTGCCTACGTCCCCGGTTTTAAACATAATCTGTGAGTGTAGGGCAACTAGTATGCGCTGGTCTCCGAGTTGACTTCGATGATGAATTCTGCTACATCATGACCAAAAAATCAGAGACAAGTGTTTGGGAAAAACTCGAATTTGTTTACTTTCTAAAGCTCATTCCGAGGTAAGCTGGTTATGACACCGAAAATTGGCTCATCTTAACTTTCGGTACTTGAATCAATTGGTCACGGGAGAAATGGTCCGAGGAATTCCTCTTTTGAAGTTCGATAACGAGAACCTATCCGCTGCATGTGCACTGGGAAAGCAGAAGAAGAAGCCTCACAAATCCATTACTGATTCTAGCATTTCCCATCCTCTAGAGCTACTTCACATTGACCTCTGTGGTCCATCAGCAGTTGCCATGTTGAATCACAAGAAATATATCTTAGTGATTGTAGATGATTTCACCCGCTTCACCTGGGTATTTTTCTTAATGTTGAAATCAGATACCTTCGTGGAACTCTGAAATTTTATCGTATGAATGGAGCTCAAGGTGCAACTGCCAGTTCGAAGAATCAGAAGCGACAATTGAACTGAGTTTAACAATTACAAACTAGAGGAATTCCTTGCTTCCAAAGGAATTGAGCATAACTTCTCAGCACCCTACACACCTCAACAAAATGGTGTGGTGGAAAGAAGGAACCGAACTCTAGTTGAAGCAGCAAGATCAATGCTGAACTTCGCCAACCTTCCCTTGTCCTTCTGGGGAGAAGCTGTAGCAACAACATGCTTTGTACACAACCGATCAATGATCAATAAGTGACTTTTGATGACACCCTATGAACTGTTGAATGGGCGAAACCCCAATGTTAAATCTTTTAATATTTTCGGTTGTCTTTGCTTCATCAAAAATAACAAAGATCACTTTGGAAAATTTGTGCCCAAAAGTGATGAAGCAATCTTCATGGGTTATTCATCTAAGTCTGTTGCATATCGTGTGTTGAACAGGAGAACTCGAGTCATTGAAGAGAGTTTCGACATTGAATTTGATGACCAATACCACTGGAGGAAACCAGCTCAAGGCATTCTTTATGTCATGGAAGCTGACATTCCGGAAGGTCATCAACCCATCAGTACAACCAAAGTCGACTATGATCTTCTCTTTGATCCTCGTAAAACAGCTACTCATGCCAAAATCATCCATTCTCTTGAAGCCATTCAGCAAATCACAACAGTTTTAGCTCCATCACCTTCTACATCTACAAAATCAACTGTTCCATCCAGCGAGGTAAGAATTTCAAATATCAATGCAATATTTGAGGGGGAGTCTTCGCTTCCTCCACATGTTCAACAGGTTCAGGGGGAGCCTTCGCTCCCAGCACATGTCTAGGGGGAGCTCCCGCTCCCGACCCATGTTGATGGAATCCCACAATTTGAGGGGGACCATCAACATTCAGAAGATGAAAGAAACAATTCTTCAGCAAATGCATCCATTGATGCTCCGATCTTCACATTCGATGCCGATGAAGCAATCTCAGTTGAAGGATCGCACATACAAAATGTCACTCCTGAAGATATGGAATTTATTCAAGAGATGGTGCCTCCTGAGTCAGATCCTGCTCTTATTCCGAGACTTTATAAGTGGATTCGGAACCGCCCTCCAAATCAAATTATTGGGAATCCCTCCTCCGGAGTTCAGACACGATCCAAGAAGTCCATCCAGGATGAATGTCAGTATGCTATATATATCAGCAAATTTGAACCAAAAACTGTCTTCGTTGCCCTAGATGATGATAACTGGATCAAAGTTATGCAAGAGGAATTGGAAGAATTCAAGAGGAATAAGGTTTGGGATCTTGTGCCTTGACCAGCCAATCAAACAGTTGTTGGCACAAGATGGGACTTCCGAAATAAATTAGATGATATGGGTACAGTAGTTCGAAACAAAGCCAGGCTTGTGGCTAAGGGATATGACAACGCCTAGTAATATCATATATTTTAATCGTTGTTGAGCCCTATTCTTAGTGAAATTATATCATATACATCATGGTATTCTCACTTTTCGTTCCAGCACTTGTTTAGAAAGAAATAATGAAAACAGGGACTAAAAGCGTGCAATTTGGAAGAAGTTTGAATATCAAGGCAAAATCAGGAAAATACGTACGCGCGCCGCGGAAATCATCAAGGCACGACGCGGTGATGAGGCGGTGGAAAACATTCAAATTCCGAAGAAACGAGGATAAACCCCTACGCGCGACGTGGTGATGAGGCGGTGGAAAACTTGGTTTAGTTTAGCCTAGTTCATATTTGATTTGGTTTATGTTATTTGCTTCATTTTCGGTGTTTATGCTTGTGAATGAAAGTTGGATGTTTAGATTGTGTTTGATGTTGGTTTGACCTTGATTATACTGAATTCCATTTCTGATTTCAGTGACCAATTAGGGTTAGTTATCGATTTGGTTGATAGTTTAATTCATGCTTGTTTGGATTATTGGATTTTATGCTCTTTAGGGTTTAGTTGTCAAAAGTTAGGAATTAGGTCCTCTGACTGTAGCGTGACACTGCAGTTGGTAATCTGTCACCTGTCTCGACCACGTAACTCCTGTGGATCGACCCTGACTTCCACTGTGCTAAGTGAGAGTGAGGTTTATTTTCTTATTTTTGACCGCATGAAGACCGCTGCGATGTCAATTTTTGGCGCCGTTGCCGGGGAGTTGTGAGCTTGAGATTAGGTGATTTGTAGGACTTGTTAGTTTAGTTTCTTTTTAGTTGGTTAGTAATTTTCATTTCTGGTTTTTGATTTTTCAGGGGTGTTGCATTAGTGCATGCGTACCCGTAGGGGTGAGCAATTATCCCCATTGCATTTTGACATAGAGATTGAGCGAACTGCGCGGAAGATCCATGCACGTAGGCGTTTAAATATAATGAGTTTTAGTAATGTCAGTAGTAGTATAGTAAGTGTTGCCCAGGAACCCTCGGGTGAGGCAACGGGGATGTCATTTATTCCCCCGGTTTCAGAATTCCACATTGGGAGCACGAGTGCTACTGGTGGTGCAGCTTCAGCCCCTGCACCTATACCTTCATGCACTCCACCGTCGATTCCACAATTTCAACCTTTATCCCAACCTCAATCCATAAACCCATTTACATCTGCCATGTCTTGGGGAGCGCCGACCCGCGATGGCACCCCAGTATCTAGACAGCAGACACCTATCTC
Organism: Cichorium intybus; assembly: GCA_023525715.1. Taxonomy (NCBI): domain Eukaryota; kingdom Viridiplantae; phylum Streptophyta; class Magnoliopsida; order Asterales; family Asteraceae; genus Cichorium; species Cichorium intybus. The sequence continues at coordinate 82,962,847 of CM042013.1, read as the reverse complement.
TCAACCCATTTCTCAACCAACACCAGTACTTTTAAAACCTCAAACCAGATTCCAACCTATACCACCACAACAACAATACCAGCAACCACCTCAGCAGCAGTACCAGTATCAAGAGGCTGAGGAGAGATATGATGAAGAAGACGAAGGATGGGTTCCACCAGCACCACAACAACCATGGAACCGAAGTCGGGGACCTCCAAGAAGAGCACAACAATATCAACCACTACAAGGTCAGCAGAGATATAATGATCATCACTTTTATGATAATCCTGCTCAACCCTTGTATTTTGCACAACCGAGAGGGCAATCGGTTGCATCGCACTTCCAGCCACGGGAGTACGATGACTCGTCGCCTATTTACATTCCTGAGGATATAGAATCTCAAGTAGAAATTAGGCCTCAGTTGTTAGGGATATTACCAGAATTTAGGGGGTACAAACAGGATGACCCATACAATCACTTGTATGAGTTTATAGCTATAGCCAATGCTAACACCCCTAGGAATACTAATAAGAACATTTTTAGACTAAGATTGTTCCCATTCACTCTTAAAGACAAAGCCAAATATTGGTTTACGTCCTTACCCTCGAATAGCATCACTACATGGGATCAACTCAAAGCTAAGTTCTTACAAGAATTCTATCTGGCAAGCAAGACGACAGAAATCAGGAGGGCTATTCAGGATTTCCAGCAGAAGCCTGGAGAAGCTTTTCATGAAGCATGGGACCGTCTAAAGGAGCTGATGAGGTCATGCCCTCATCACGATATTCCCAAGTGGCAACTGGTCAAGGCATTCTTTGAAGGAGCAAGTGAGACGAACCAAGCTATGATTAACGCGTCATCTAGTGGCACTA